>VWZL01001429.1:480403-522609 GCA_013396915.1 Stercorarius parasiticus | reverse complement strand
ACCATGAAGATTCTATGATTTATGACAGGCGTTTCTGACTGCAGCTATTACAGCAATAGGTATAATCAAACTTCAACTTCTCTGAACATTGTGTGCATTTCCACAGCTAGAGCAAAATTTTTGCTCCCTCAGATTTGAAATGTCTCAGATTCAAAACCTTCAAACAGTGCATGGAGAATAAGATGCATATATGGAGCTAAAATATCCTGACTGGTAGATGCACAAGCAGTTATTTGGAATTGCTAATAGGGGCTCTCCTTGGACAAGCTTCTCTGTAAGATGCATGTTATTTACACCAAACTTCCCCTATATGGAATGAGGGGACTAGCAGCAGCACTCTTCTGCCTCTTAACACTTCTAAGGTGGAAGATTTACGTTTATTGTTCAGAAAGCAAGAAATAAGAGACAGCATTGTAAGCTTAAACTATTCTTCAAACAAACTAGTTTATGTTTGCATAATAATTTATGAGCACGGAAAAGGTCTTAAATCTATTAGAGTAGCTGAATCTGTTCCAGATCACACTTTGTAAGGCAATACAGATTTCAAGTTGTCTGGCTAAACCTGGCTCTGCTGAGAAGTAAAAAGTTGACATGAAGGGACTTGTATGTAACATGACACTATTACACTGGGGGAGGGAGGGGTGTTCACATGCCCCTTTGCACTTCCTGATGTAATGGGTATCTTTAGAATAGCACAGAACCTGCAGTGTTTAAGTAGCCCAAAGGAACGAATGATGCACATTAAAGGAATTTGGTGCAAACCCAACTATTTACAAAAACACTCTATGGTCAAGTTGTGCCTTAAAAAAAAGAAAAAAGAAAACAAAACGGGACAAACTTGGTGAAGAAATTGAAAAATGCACTTATCACCTATGGTAGGTTCACCTCAGACAGCTGCCAACCCAGCCACTCTCTCACCCTCCCCAACAGGACAGGGGAGAAAGTTATATAAAAATGCTCATGGATCAAGATGAAGACAGGGACATCACTCACCAAGTACCTCCACAGGCAAAATAGACTCAACTTGAGTAAAACTTAATTTCTTGCCAATTAAAATAGAGTCGTGAGTGAGTCCTGAGGCCTTCTAGCCTCAGTCACCAGGAAGGCAGACTTCTAGCACCCTTTCAGGGCTATCAGATGTTGAAGGTCTTTAGAGCCACTGTCCCACCAGACAGTGTACGCCAGAAGGTGTACAGACCACCGTGCTCTGACTAAGGAACAGCATTTCCCACGGCTTGCCAATCAATTTTCTAACCAGAAAAAGAAAGCCCCTTAAGCCTTAATGGCTGTTAATTCCATACACAAATCTATTATTTATTGAGATATTAAGTGTAATTATTGCAAGTATATAAACAAGCGTCTCTGTGTATGCAGTGGCACCACTGAAATCAGTCATTCATTATGCATGCCCCAAAGAAAACACATGAACAGTTTTCAGACATGATTATCCAAAGCCTGTTTAGGAAAGAGTATTTTAGCACTCAAGAGGAGTTTCTCCTTTACAGGCAGTGTTTCTTCCTTGGTACAACTGTCCATTCCTGAATGACAGCTTCAGATACTCTTTCAACTCCTGCAGGTTGAGACATGGCCAAAAGGTAAAAGAAGAGGCAGAGAGAACAAGGCTTACAGGCTTTGTCCAAAATCATACTATCCCTAGTCAGACAGACAAGGTAGAATTGTGAAACAGGTAACAGGAAACAAATAAAAAGCAAAAGAGAAGATGCAGGGATATACCATTAAAAGAGAAAATGCAATTTTCAGGAAAAAAAAAGGCAATTATAAAAAAAGAGTGAAATACATGAAGTTTAAATACAGTGAAGTTTAACCAGATACAGAGAAACAAATCCATTGCTTGCACACCTGGGCCAAATCCAAGGGAATTACACCCACCTAACACAAGAAGTGATTTGACCTGTGGTCTTTAATTAGCCCAACAGAAGTAATTTGCCTCATACAACTGCCATGTGCTTTTATTCAACCCAACCTTTGAAGTCACAGGCTGAACATACCTACTATTTAACATCCAAAGCTGTTTGGGAAGAAGTGGCGTATCGCCAAGCACAAAGGAACAATTGAAAGTGACAGGCAGAAGAAAAAAGTCACCAAAATTCCCCATCATAGGATTATATATGTCATTTGATGTTGTCTATATGAACTAATCTTACTAAGACGGGGAGGAGGAAAGAAATGGAGTATATGCACTGTTCACATGTACAATACTTCCTGGAGACAGAGATACTCTACTTGTGAATCAAGGACAGGTCATGGCCATGACTTTCCAACAGTGCAGAAGATGCTGTCAAATTTTATCTGCTATAGCATGCTCTCTCTGCAGCCTATTCAAAACATCTTTCCCTGTGAGGCCCTTTGTGATTTCCTTTGGCTTTTACAAGGTCAAACAAGCTGCCAGCTTCCTTTCTGGGCACAAAGTTGTCACTGCCTTCATACACAGTCTCTCATATCACATTGC
This sequence comes from Stercorarius parasiticus, assembly GCA_013396915.1. Classification (NCBI taxonomy): domain Eukaryota; kingdom Metazoa; phylum Chordata; class Aves; order Charadriiformes; family Stercorariidae; genus Stercorarius; species Stercorarius parasiticus. The sequence continues at coordinate 520,139 of VWZL01001429.1, read as the reverse complement.
ATGTCACTCACCAGGATGTAAGCAAGTTGTTCAAAAAAAGAAGGACATTATTCTAACCACATACTTTACTGCTATTATTTTGAAAATGCTGACTTACATATTGCTAACAACAAGAATCAGTATGTTGTAATAATGGTATTAAGGAAACTATTGAATATTTTTATAATACATAAGGGTCATATAGTGATATTCCATCAATTAATAGGAATGATACTGTATTGATTCCTAGGCAAAATAAGAAAAAATAAAAATCAATAACAATTAAAAAACAATGTACTCAGACAATCTTACTCCAAGGAGAATACATACTGTTTTTCATTGGAAAATGCCCTGATAACAAAACAGGGTATGGTTTGAAAAAAGAGGTTAACACAAACAAGAAAATAGCAACAGCAATGATATTTTAGGCAAAGCTTCAAAAACTATTTTTAAAGCCATATTTTCTGGGTTATCATTAAATATATAAAGTGATATGAAATCTTTAAGAAGCAAACAGAGGACTTGGACGGTTTAAATTACTTTTCATTTCTTAGTCACAAACCTTGTTTTGTGAGCATTTTAAGGCATTGAGAAACAAATTGTATAGCATGAAACCCTTTTTCAGACAACAGAGGAAAAAAGCTTGTTTCATTAAAGAGCATTTAGAAGGACCAGTCCTTGGAATTCACTGAGTACACACAAGGTTACAATCCACTTGAGAGATCCTGGAAATGTCATAAGCTAGCAGAGAGCAGCTTGAGCAGTTTATGAATGACAAAAAAGCCAAGGGAGATGATTATAACCTTGCACTCATTCAGCAATCAAGCATCATTATCAAATACAGCGAAGCTTAAAATACTTATGCATTTTAAGGTTGCTCAGGTCTGTCAACTCATTCAGCAAAATGTCATTTGAAAGTAAGGTAAGGGGGAGGGGCGGGTTGGCCTGGGGACTGTGGGATTTTGTATTGCCCCAGTTACTCACATAACAGTTAAGAGCATTAAAGAGATTATTTTTATGAAGAACAGGTGTTACCTGAAACACAGTTTCACTTTCGATCACTTTGAAACCAATGAAACATACCTGCAAGTTTTTAGGACTTCTTGTAATAGTTATCAATGGACTTAGTCAGTTAAATAGGTCAAATTGATTTTTACGTATTGAGTAGTGTATTTGTGTATACCATGTGCACACATAGCCCAATGGAATTACCTTTGCATGAAGAACAGATTCTTCAGAGTATTAAAACTAAAAAATATCATGTCAACAGAACCTTTCCAATGGACTTATTCCTGTGTATATCTCTAAAGAAGAAATGTTACGAAAAGAAAAATTTAAAAAAGCCATCTATAAGAACACTGAACTACTAATTTAAATAACTGCTATTATTTTAGGTGTGCTGTAAGGCCATTTTAGTGAAGAGATGATCATTCAAACTTGGAAATCAACTGTACACATTCCTTCCCATAAATAAATATGCTTAGGACTTCAATAACCTTGCAGCAGCACATTATAATCACAGTATGAGATTTTCACTATTGTACCTTGTCCTTCTCAGGGGCGCCCCTCTCCTCTGACAAAGGCCTACCTAATCCATAGGTGATGTTGCACCCCAAGCATGATAGTTTTCAACTTGGTGAAGCAGCTATGCCAGTTTTCATTTCAAACCAAGTGTTCTTGGTCTACTACATCTTTATCCAATTCTAGTTAATTAAATAGGACAGTAGCAAAACAAACTCCTCTGCATGAAGGCATGACAACTTCTAGGGATGTGCCCATAAAGAAGAGGGGACACAGATGGAAAGGGGACATCCACATCCTTCAGCTTTTCAAAGATTACTTAGACTACTTACATCCTTCTTAAAGATGATGGAAGATGGATCAAACTACTTATTTACAAAGCAAACAGTAAATGAAAGAAGAAATCTTAGTTACCCCTTTAGAAGAATATCTTCAACTTGGACTGTTCTCAGGGTTTCCATAACCTTAAAATACACTGAGTTCATAAATTACTTCTTGCTGTCACACAGCAAGAATTTCCAAACCTTAATGTTGAAAAGGTATGACTCAAGCTACAAAAAAACTAACATTTTTGAAATGCTTTAGTGAGTTTTGGGGCCTGAATTTTAAATGCATGGGGTGGCTAAACTGAGAAGCTTTAGGAAAAATACTTAAAAAATGGCACTTACGCCTTCATATAAAGGCTGAGTACTAGCCACAGTCTGGAAAATTTTGATATATTTTCTCTTTAGCATTGAAAAGAGAAGAAATCCAGGCATAGATTCGGTATGAAATACCGGTAAAGTGAAACATATAGAAAGCTCATTTATGTAATTTATTTCAGTTTTAGATAGATTTTCCTGGGGTAAAAACCACTCCTGTTAAACTGTATAAACCAAGTACAGCTTCATATTTTCTCTGCAATCAGACATATAACTACAGCTATAGCATTGGCATAAAGCTAAAATGATGGAACACTGGTTTTATAAGGGGAATAACTGATAAGTTTTCTTTAAGAAGGTTATCTCTGCTCACTTTGAAAGACTAGTTGCTGCTGCATTTGTGTAGAGCTGTAGGTTAAAAATAAAACAATTAAGTAAAGCCCAGCAATAGAGAACGGAAACAGCTCTCCAGGCAGGACATGCTTCTAACCTGGTCACCCTAGCTGGAACTAGCCCACGTTTTCATCTTTCCCCATCAGCCCCCAAGCTTATACACCAACCCAGTGTCAGAGCTGTGGAAAGGGCCTGTTCAAAACAGGATTCACTTTCGCTGTATTTCATACCGAATCTGTGCCTGGATTTCTTCTCTTTTCAATGCTAAAGAGAAAATATATCAAAATTTTCCAGACTGTGGCTAGTACTCAGCCTTTATATGAAGGCGTAAGTGCCATTTTTTAAGTATTTTTCCTAAAGCTTCTCAGTTTAGCCACCCCATGCATTTAAAATTCAGCACCAGATCCACGGCACTCTCTATCTGAGACCTAGAAATCCTCAGGGATGTAAGAATCCTGTTCCAATATATATCCAATATACTTCCAATAAAGGAGTTTACCCTAACATCTTATGCAAACCTTGAGCCTGTCTGAACTTTGAATGCACTGATGGCTTTCACTCTGTAAAACTAATTTCTTTTTAGACTACGAACAACAACAAGACTGGCTTGGTTTCTCCATATCTCTAGATGAAGTGAACGATTGTGATGGAAAACTCTCAGATCAGCTGGGTAAAACAGACTGCACAATAATCATTGCCTGTGTACTCCGTTCTAGCATGATTGGTCTTCTTCTGCAGTCACAATCTGATTATATTAGCAAGAATGGAGTGCAATGGCAGCAGATGCAGAGTGAAATGGCTGCTGCTGAAGCGCCAGGAACTGCACAGTATGTGTTTCAGGAGGTTTTCTCTTCTTACTGTCTCAAATCTCGTGGCATACATTGAATGTCCACTAGACGGAGAACAATATCAAGTTACTCTTGGAGCAAATCTTCCATTTTTGAGTTCACAGTCTGAAAGAACTCCATAACCTGGGTCAAACCTCAGTAAGTGGGGACCATCAGGAGGTTAACTTCAAAAGCACACTCCTGATCTGAACGAAAACACATCAGCAGCACACTCTCCCTTTCAAATCCAGGCACTCACAGTAGCTCTCAGATGGAATATATTCTCTGCCTTCTCCTCTGGGACCCTAGAAATAACTGCTTTCTATCACATCCACAGCTGCAGTGTCACAAAGGACTTCAATTAATACCAACTGCCAAAAAAAGCAGTCCTGACCTCTATGCCCTGTCCACTCACTCTAATGCATAAGAAAATTGGCATGTTTTAACCCATCACCTGAGGCACACTTAGTACATACTAAATACTTCTGCTGCGATGACGGGTTGCATACAGACTCTGACATCTTGGAGGATTTCTATTGCCCAGTTGAAAATTAGCGTAATTAATTCTTCAGTACCAGGCTAGTTATACAGGAACCTAAACCCAAGAGAAGTTTAGTGTTCTGTTCCTATCCTGAGCTGTAATAATCACTAAAACCTAGTGGGAATGAAACACATTCCTCTATAAGGACAGATCCAGGAGGCATTCTCAGATCATGTTTGACACTGGAAAACAATGAGTTCACTGCAGAGAATAGCAGCTTTGCTCCCAGAGATATTCTTCACAAAAATTCATTGCATTTCCAATGGCGTCAGGAAAGAGACACATCCAAGCCCTTTATTTTCAGGGTGAAACTACTCTTTCTAGTTGTCTAGAAAGAGTATTACCAACAGCATTGCAGAAGAGCAAGTGCTGCTCTTTCAGAGAGGGGTTGCTCACCCACTAGACAGGATTGTTGAGTTTTCAGAAAACATTTCAGCCTTGCCATTTCAAGTGCAGTAGAAACACTGTGAGAGTTTGACTGTCAGAGAACAGCCTCCTCACAGAATAGGTACTGAGATGAATCCCTTGTAACGTCAGGGAAATATGCATGGGGCGTAGAGATGCTACAGTTCCTTGTACACTGTTCTTAACAGGCAAGACAGAACTATGAGACTGCTTATAAACATACATGCTCTGACAACACATTTCGGTGTACACATGTAAAAATAGATTCAACAATTGGAAAGGGTAGAGCCACTAAAAAAGATACTTGTACAGATATGTACAGAGCAACCATATTTGGGTTTTCTTTTCATGTCTTCATCTTGGTTTGATCTAGCTTAGAATAAGCTTTTCTGGCCTTTAATTATTCCCCAAGTTCTTCTTTTTAATTGAAAGTAAGTGACACAAGCATCATTTGTCAAGGACTTTTTTCTAATCATGTATTTATTCTCACAGTGCCACTAACACCTTCGAAGTAAGTGTTCTCAAAAATAAAGCTTTATGACAACATTATTTAGCTATCCTTCTGTGAAAGATCACCTTGCTAATTGTTAGTTAAAAAGAGAAATAGATCCCCTCAATCATTTTCTTCAGTTTGTAGAACAACTCTCTTCTTCCTACCCATATGAGTAATACAAGCGGCATGGAGAGCAAAAAGTAATGGCCTCATTTAAATCCAAACCAGTGAAAATCCAAAATCCGTGTAATTCAATGACTCATCTGACCTCTGTGGACAGATTTTGACCACAAGTTGGTATAACAAATCAAAGCTAAAGACAATTAGTTTTGTTTTTCGTCAAACATATGAACTGTTCACATGGTTAAAACTAAGCAGATCTGTGAACGTTTGGAAGATCAAAGACTTATTTTCTGTTTTATTTTAAGTTAGTTTCATAAAACTCTTTTTCCTAAGCAAGCATTAATCTACTGCTTTCTGTGAATTTGACAACTGTGGTTTCAGTCAGAGATGGCACATGGGTCTCCAATATGTTTACAAAATTGGAAGCAAACATTATCACTGTGCTATAGTGTTTAAGTGTAAAGACTAAAAATACTAAGTTAGGGCAATGGCAAACTCTCAAATTTCCTCCTTATACCCCGATTTTAAAGTTATCTGGGTCCAAAAATTCCCCTAGAATATGAACTTCAATTAGGAGAAAGATGTCTCGGGACTGAAGCCTTAGGTCCGCACCCACATACTTGCATATTTGCCATTTAAATCATCTTCAATCTCTTTGAAGATCAAAGCCAAAAATTCTGGGTGGGTCCTGAGGAGAACATGAAAAAAATACCTGGAAAACTGCAGAAGCGCTAGGTTTGCAACACATTTTTCTCCCCCTGACGTGTAAAGGATAAGTTACACTGCCTATGTTCTTCCTGCAAGTAACTCATTTCTCTACTTATGGTCCTCCACACAGTATTCAGGTTCAGAACAGAAGAGTTAAAACTGGAGTCCTTCATGACACAATCACAATTGTTCTGTAGAAAAGCATCTACACTGCTTCCTGTTAAATGTCATGGAAAAGACTTTTTTAAATGTTTTTGTCCGGTCTCCCTATAATTGCAACTGCATTACTAGTTTAGTAGCATGTTTTCCAGTAACATACATTTTTAACAAGTGAATGCATCAGAGCATTGAAGGAAAAGGATTCGGTCTAGAATGATCTTGTTCAGATGAGGCTGTTAAGCCACAAAGGCCATAACATATGCAAGCAGGATTTAACTTTCATAAGCATGCTAGTCACAGCTGATCCACAAGGGTAGTTAAAACTAGCCTTATACACACTAAAGTACTGATGGCAGTGGGGAAAAAAAAATTTAATATTCAAGTCATTCCTCTAAAAAAGGATGTATAGAATGTGTTAAAAAGGGCCACCCTTTGCTTTTATACTTCATGAAGGAAGGAAACTTCCTATAATGTTACAACATTATACAGCAAAAGGGAGGAATAATCTCTCAGTTTTTACATGCTAATATCCTTATCAGTAATCTAGCAGGTCAGGAACTCTGCAGAAATTTTGAAGTCTTTTCAGACTTCCAATTTGCTTTGATTTTCTAGTATTTTCTTAAATTAGTCCTACAATATGTAAGGGGTTAGCATTCAGGTCAGAGTTGCTAAAATACACAGTATCTCATTATAAACAAAGCTATCCCCCAGCCTACCACAATGATCCCACTGGACATGGAGGACAGCTATCCTATTCATAAGTGACCTGAAAATTAATGTAGCACATCTACATTTCTCATTTTCTGCTTTTGTAATGCAGAAATCTGCCTACACTTAAGTCTAACTACACTAGTGTGCCACTGAACATGGAGTAAATTTCCATAAAGTGAATATAACTTTTAAAGAGCTTATTGCACACTTATCAGTGTTCCTTCTATAATTTCACAAAGGTTTTCATTTTCCCATATGCCAAACTGTCTTTTTTTCCCCTGTTCAGTTGAACTACAGATGATTATTTACTTCATACCCTATGGTCTGTAATTAATATATGACTATGCCCTTCTAAAGAAAAAAAAAAAGGCGTGTGTAGCTACAAATTAGGTATTCTATCAAACTATTTTTGGTGGAGAGGAGGAATGACAGAAATCAGAAAGGAAGTTTTGGATTTCTCTCCTTGTTTCCCCCCCATCCCCTTTTACAAACTAAACCAACACACAACCAGCTGGCAACCTCTAATGGTTTAATCTCAGACAAGGCCCAAACCAAGCTTATTAGTTTGATCTTTATACCTTCTACAGTCTCCAATCAGCAGATCTGACCTCTGCCATTACACAGTCTTCTCTCAGTCCAAGACTCTGCACTGCAAGAGCTTTTTCCGTAGCCCATCATCTCTGTCACTTGGGAAGTCCTCTTCAATACAAAACAACCCACACTTACAACTCCCTTAGTATGAGTATGAAAGAAGAAACACATTCAGAAGTAATCATATGAAAAATGAAGTGGTTTATGAAAAGATTGCAAAGCACTACTACAAGGAACTACTGAAAAGAACCTGCTCATAAGTTTAAAGGATGAGAAAATTTTTTTCCAATCTACATTCTCATCCATCATGCTTGATGAGCATATATAGATTCCAGCGTTTGATTACTTAAACTTCAAACAATTAAAATGAAATTGACCTTTCCAGTAAACTTCTTTCAGCTAATTTCTTGTTATCACTAGCCTTGGTACTACCCCAGCAATTATGTTTGTAGATACTAAAATCCTGCCCCTAGCAATTCTTCTTTCTTTTGGCTGTTCTACATTCATAAAAATTCCATGTGTTATTTGTGCTCTACAGCAGCATCAAAAAACTATCTAAAGCCCTAGATTTCTTTTTTTTTTAATTTCTCTGTTGTGCTGAGAAAAAGTTATTTAACACTCACTTTAAAACTATATTGTTGAAAAGTACAACTTTCATGTCTCTATATCTCACCCGCAGATTTGAAGCATGACAAATAAAAAATCTAAGCTATAATTCCTCTCAAAATGACATGCGTATAAATGATTAAGTATATGGCAACACTATCAAAGCAGAGCAAATAGCCCTGAACTGAAACAGTTGAATCCTCTCAATTTTTCTATATAGACTTATTTCTCAATGGCTTTCTGTAAATGAAATAATTAAAACATTTTATTAGAAAGTGCACTGACAGAATGAGCAAATTTTATCAACTATCATATGAAGAACCACCCACTGTAGGAGAAGACCAGATTGGAGACCATCTAAGGAATCTGAAGGTGCACAAGTCCACAGGACCTGACGAGATGCGTCCACAGGTCCTGAGGGAACTGGCAGATGAAGTTGCCAAGCCACTATCCATCATATTTGAGAAATCATGTCAGTCCAGTGATGTTCCCACTGACTGGAAAAGGGGAAACGTAACCTCCATTTTCAAAAAGGGAAAAAAGGAAGACCCAGGGAACTACAGGCCAGGCAGTCTCACTTTTGTGCCCAGCAGAATCATGCAGCAGGTCCGCCTGGAAACTATGCTAAGGCGCATGGAAAATAAGGAGGTAGTTGGCGACAGCCAACATGGCTTCATTAAGGGCAAATCATGCCTGACAAGTCTGATGGTTTTCTACGATGGTGTTACAGCATTGGTGGATAAGGAAAGAGCAGCTGACATCATCCACCTGGACTTCTGCAAAGCATTTGACACAGTCTCACATTACTTTCTTTCCTCTAAATTGGAGATACATGTATTTGACAGATGGACCACTCAGTCCAACTCAAAGAGTTGTGGTTAATGGCTTGATGTCCAAGTGGAGACCAGTGGCGAATGACGTTCCTCAGGGGTTGGTATTGGGACTGGCACTGTTTAACATTTTTGTCAGTGACATGGACAGCAGGATTGAGTACATCCTCAGCAAGTTTGTTGATGACATCAAGCTGTGTGGTGCAGTCAACATTCTGGAGAGATAGAGAGTTGGGGTTGTTCAGCCTGGAGAAGAGAAGACGCCAGGGAGACCTTATAGCAGCTTTCCAGTACTTAAACAGGGCCCACAGGAAAGATGGGAAGGAACTCTTTATCAAAGAGTGTAGAGATAGGACAAGGGATAACGGTTTACACCTGAAAGAAGGCAGAGTTAGATTAGATATTAAGAATGAATTCTTTCCTGTGACAGTGGTGAGACATTGGAACAGGTTGCCAAGAGAAGTTGTGGATGGCCCATCCCTGGAAGTGTTCAAGGCCAGGTTGGATGAGACTTTGAGCAACCTGGTCTAGTGGAAGGTGCAGGTGCAAATACAAGACCTAGGATTAGGAACTCCACTACAAGTCTGTGCAGCCTGTTGATAGTTTTTTTAAGCATTCACCTTACCACGTGAATGTTCACAGGAATAAAAAAAACCCAACAATATTTTATGCATCTATAGCAGACAGTCATCCAAATAAGAACAGGAATAGCAACCTTCCAAGATGACTGATAACAAATTCCCTTCCATTTCTGTACATTCCAGTGCCCTATAATGAACCACTAAACACAATGACAAAGAGCAATAATTATTTAAGTTAGCATATAATTCTAACTACAGAATTTAAGAATGTCAGCTGCAAGACAAGTTGCAAGTAGAAGATTAAGAGAGAAATTTCACTAAACAAGTTTCAAAGTAATTCATCTTCCTTGAAATATCATTGACCCAATTCCAGACATAACAGCTTAAACTGCTGTCACTTCGAACATTTTATGTTTGTGCTGTACCTACACAAATCACTCTTCTAGATTGTATATAGAATAAGGGAAAACATTAGCATGAGTTACTATAGGGATCTAATGCTGCTTAGTTTCCTTGAAAGCAGGGGAGGAGGTGAATAAGAGTAGCCCAAGCTGATAAGGTATGAGCCAAATGGAAAAAAAAAAAAAAAAAAGGCTTATTCATTTATTTGCTCATTTCAAGTAATCTTTTGGTTTCTGTGAATTATTTAATGAATTACGAGACAAATTTAGTATCTGTTTGAATTAACACAGAGTAAGGACAGACCACGTTCAACTGATAGTAAAGACACTGACACTTTGCAAATCCAGTTTTCATTCAAATAAAGAAACATTCTATGTAGCTCAAACATATCCCACAGGATCAGTCTCTTGAGGTCTATCCTCTTCCCTCAGTAAAGCTCATATATAAGTCAACAAGAGTTTTGCTATACTACATCAGTCTGAGTTTAAACACCAGATTTCTGATTTGAGATTTGAAGTGGAAAAAATGAGTAAACACCTCTATAGGTTCCTCCTCTCTGACACTTTGTAGTTCTTCCAAATCTTAGATTCAAGCAATAAGTATAAATAATCTGTAACACACAGTTTTATCACCACTGCTCATTTCATTTACCTACTATTGATTCACCATCTACCAATAGCATTAATACTAATACTATTATATGCCAATAAGTAATAATGGTATGCATTGCAGTGCGATCTCAGGCAAGCAACCCTGTGGATATTATCTGACCTAGTTTCAAATTCAATAAAGTTTTTAAAATAACATGCAAATTCAAAGGCAGAGTTCAATGAATGAAAGCAAAACAGAAATACACAGCCCAACCCAAACATCAATGCAGGTCAAGTTCTGCTACACATACTAAGACTGAACCTCACCACATAAGCTCTTTTAGTTTGCGTTAGTGGAAAAAATTTTCTTGAAATAATTATATTCCAATAAAAGCCCACAGCAAGGGGTTCTATGTTACTCAGTACAATACATAAGCAAGCAAGCAAATATACTTTTTATTGCTGCCGATCAATAACACCACACCTACTCAAAAGCTCTAGGCTTGGTGCTTATACCTTACCCAACACAAGGCTATGCAGTCCTGATACCATCACTCAAATACTATCCACTCCCAAGTGAGAGTTTATACAGTTAGCCACACCCTGGCCAGCATCACACCCCACCCCCAATAGCCTGCATGAGCTCTCTTGACCTTCTATCCAAATATGAGAAACAACTTTCCTTCTTGGTCACAGTGATGCCTCATTGAATTGTTTCACCTATGAACTGATTCTCCAAGCACTTCACTAGAAACAAACCAAGTTCTGCTGCAAACAACATTAAATAGCCACTATAAATCCCTCTTGTCAGACGTATTATACATTTGATTCTGTTTTCATACTGCCTGTAATTTCCAGTGGTAAATGTAGTACAAGATCACAGTATATATTATCAACGAGGTTTGTGGGGAGACAGAAGCGAACAGGACAAGCAAAGTTATATTATATTGTTTGAAAATATTCATTCATATCTTTCTGTTCAAAAATAGGGAGCTTCTCTACAGTAATCACCACTGTGGAGTATTGTTGTTCTAATGGCATTGTATGTAAAGCATGAAAAATTAAACAAATGCCTATTTAAATGATATCAGATGGTAAATAATTTAATGGATGAGCTTTATAGAATGTAAACATTCTCAAATTACTTTGCCATAAATTAGTAATCAAAAGATAAATTATTTATATTTCTGCTGCAAAGAGGAAACCTAATGAGATCATAAAGATTCCTTGTAAGAGAATCCCAGACTAAAATTATGTTTTCCAGGAAGGTAATTTACAGTCCAATAATTTATAGCTATAAAATTGTGTTTCTGCGGTCAGGATGATTTATTTTCTGCACTTAGCACGATGAATGTTTGAAGTACAGCGATAACCTTCTTTTGCAACTGTGCAATATCGTAAACACCAGGAAGGTCTTTTCAGAAACTAGAATTACTCTAGGTCTAATTTTCCAGGAGCTGCCTTCAGGAAATCCATATGTGAGAATACAGTCATTACTGTATTTTAAAATATTTACATTGTAACTAATCTTTAAGAGTGATGCACCTAAAAGTGTCGGCATGATAAGAAGCCAGAGAGTTAAATATATTAAGATGCAACTATCCAACAGCTTAGTCTCCGTGAGATTTTTCCATAGCAAAAAAACAATTGCATACTTCTCTTACTTAGTTTTACTCTGAAATCCTGATCTACTCATCATTGTAATTACTTTATTGTCTTATGGTAAGTATGCACTTTTTCTTCCACTCTTTAAGTTTAATTTAGACTTTCAGCACAAAGACAACATACTAAAACAGATCAAATGTAAAAAAGTGGTTGACAGATTCCTGTCAAAGTTGTCAATGATGGAGATATCTCTGACACACTTACTATAACCTAAGAAATATAGTAAAAAGGGATGGAGATCCATTCCCAATCAGGCACACAAGCAGGTAGCTGGAGAGAAAGCTGCTGCACTGGAGCAAGCTGGACACATTACCAGGAAGGGAGAATCATGCCTTTGTCGACAGCAAGTGAGTGCATCTGGCAGAATCTCAGGTTTGCAAGATGGGGCAGGTAGGGGCTCAATTAAGACTGCTAGTAATTTGGCTCAAACGCCTTGGGAATGCAGGTGGTAACTAAAACAAATTTAAACACTACTTTCTGCTTTATCAACAAAGAATGACAGTAAGAAAGATGGAACATAGCTTTAAAGCACTGACCTAGAATTATATACTTAATTTTAGTAAAATAAGTTGGCTACCTTTTCTATCCTGGGTAAAACTGGAAGTTTTTTATTTTCATAAAGGCTTATGACAACCATAAAGAGCTTATAAATTATAGAAAACAAAGCCATCTTTACTATTCTGATGCTGTGTCAGGATCCGGGACAAGAAAATTTAGAGGGGCACTACAGGGGGAATTTTGATGAGTAATAAGAACGTTCTTATGAAATAATATCCGTGCAAAAAAACAGTGTAGGCAAACAGTATAGTGCCATGCAGTTGGGGAAAGGCACAAAGTCACTCTCTGAAAACTGGGACCCAGAACATTGCTAAAGAAGACGATTAAAAGTATGATGGTTTTGGAAATTCATATTTTGAAAAACATGCAAGAACAGCAATTGTATACATCATTCTGTAAAAGTACATAGGTATCAGGATGGGCCTCATATCAGGAGTAAAAGCACCACTAGCTTGGAGTAATTCTTCACAGGGACAACGGACAACACTGCAGATGAAGATGAATGGGCTATTAGTTTGGAAGTACACTCGATATTTATTTTTGAGTTTAGAGGCTTATCAGCTCCTGTCAATTACATTACCACAGAAAAGAAATCAACAAAACAATAAAAGTTGCAGTGCTTATCTAATCTCTTAAACAAGTTCATGAACTAAATATGATTCTGAAGTTGGTAAAAATACAATTTGTAATAGTACTGTGGAAAAAGTACTTTAAAAGGTTATTGGGTTAAAAATAAGCCCATGTTCTCTCTTTCAAGAGGATGTAATTTTTGAAAAAGGCAAAGGGACAAAAACATCTGAAGGAGAATTTGAGGAGTGGCTCTGTGAGAAGCGGAAGTTCTCAACACACTCAGAATAAAGCCCAGCTTGGCCAGCTTGTTGCTCTGGGAAGGAAAAAAAAACAAAAACAAAAACAAAACCCCACAAAAATAATAAGTTACTTAATTCTTCAAGCAGAGTTCTAACAGACAGAAGTAAGAAAAATCTACATTTACATACAAATACCTATGATAGTCATCTTTTCTCTAAAGTGTCATTTAGGTTCTATATTCAGGCACCTGAGAAAATCCACAGAGGAAAAAGCTGAAACAAGATACTAAGATCTATAAGGACAACAGTCCAGTGGTACAAAAGAAAAAGAAAAAGAGAGAGTTATAGCTGCAGGGCTTAAGCTGAACAAAGAATAAATCCTTTGCAGAATAAATTGTAGAATACAACAGGGGGTATACTAGCATTTTGTGTTTTAAAGTTATAAACCACAAAGTAGACTAAAATGTGCTTAGTCTATCACAACATGTAAAGAAGGAAGGAGCACAAAAATCTGAGACCTGTACAAGGAAGTCTGTGTCCCAGGCTGTTATCCAAATCAACCACCTTAGAACACAACACAACCTTTAATATATTGTAAGAGAGTAATACACAGCAGTAGAAGTAGCTACAGTCTTCTGGAATTTGCAACTCAAATTCTTACATTGATAAAAGCCAGTGAACATTTACTATATAAATTGGAGAGCAAACTAGAAGAAGAGCTAGAAGCACAATTCCCAGGACCTGACAATGGCTGCATATTCCAGACCACTCCAGATATCTGTGCCTTCAGGGCAGCAATATCAGCCTCAGGTGAGTCCCACAATGAGTTGTATTTGAATCATTCACAACTAACAAGGCTCAAGAGGATCATCATCTTTGTATTGCCCTTCCCCACAATGGCATTTCACAGTCCTGAGGCTATGAGAGTCATTTTTAAATAGTTGTCTCTCATAACCACAACAGTAGCAAAACTGTAAAAAAACCCGAACAAACAAAAACCTAGAAGATCTTGAGTTCATGAGAAGAACGAACAGAAAATGAGAAAGAGTACCCACCACTGAACAGGAGGATGCCTGTTAAGGATGCTGATCCAGAGCTGAGCAAATTACAGCACAGCATTCCTCTGAGGGGAAACAATCAAACGTGAACCTTGACTTTTTTTTTTCAGAGAGGAAAGATGAGAAGGATTCGGGCCATATTTTGAATCTCCATTCTTCCATGCCTATCACTATTTCAGTATACGAAGAGCTTCAGGCCACTCTGAACTCAGACTGACCTGCTCTGCTACTTTTAAAGAAAACAACAGCACTCTTACACAAGCATGAGATGCTTTGGATTTAAAATAACTAGATTTGTTTCATTGGCTGTAACAGCCTAAGTTAAATTTATTTTGTAATTCTTGTAAATGGTGTTATTTTCTTTAATTTCTAACTCATACATTTTAGTGTTGTAATAAAAAAGAAAACCATGCTCAGTATTTTCTTCTCATCTAACAGGATAAAGGCAAATTGTGACAATACTTAAAACTCTTTAAATGAGCAAGCTCAAAGTAAAGACGCATTGCAGCCATAGCAGCTCGGGTAGCTTATCTCAGCACTGTAGAGCTAGTGAACCCCAAAAGACTCATGAAGGAGAACTAGTGCCTCTAGACAACCCAGCTCTGTGACAATGAAGTACAGTTATAACAGGGTAAAATGGAGTGACACAGAGTGACAGTCTTAGTCATTCACAAACTGACTATCTAAGAGTCAATGAAAAGTGCTCAGTCATACAGCACATGGATTACCGCCGACCGCAGTCAGAAAGAGATAGTCTGAGTGCTTGTTGTAGCTTAGCACCTGCTGGTTTTCCATCATTAGCCTCCCCTATTCCTCCATCTGTATTACTCTCATTCTTTCTCCTATCACAACTCTTTCTTTCTTAGACCTCCCTCAGAATACCTCTCCCTCTTTCATCTTTCAGCTCTCCCAAGAGATTCCTCAATCTTCCACCTTTTGTGACTTTCCTTATCTTGAATTCCTCCATACCTCCCCACTCTGAAAATCCCCCAATATCCATCCCTCTAATGCTGCTTCCTTTCCTAGTTATCTCTCTCTCTCTCCTGGAAAAACTGCCCTCTCAAATTCACCCAATTCATCCCTTATTCCACTTTTTCTGTTCTCTGTTTCTTCCAGATATCTCTTCCTCCATTTCTTCACCCCTCTACACTTTTCCCATGAAGAATCCAGTCTTTCTTCTCCAGAATTCTGATTTTCCTTCCAAGTCTCCTTCTCCCCTACTTGACAAAGACACCCGCTATTGCGTACCTCTTTTAGCAAAACTCCCTGTGCTTCCTAAAGGTCACATTTACTGCAGATACAGTAAGGAATTACAAGATCCACATCTTCCCTATCTTCTCTCCCCCATCACTCCATCACTCCACTTTTCACAGAGTCCTATTCCTTTTTACTCTCTATTTCTGTAACCCAGGATGTCCCATAAGATTCAGACCTTCTATTTCCCTCTTGTAGCTATTTCTGAAACCCATGCCTTTTTCCATAACACCACCAATTTTGAGTGCCATACCTTCTTACAGAAGTCCCAAAACCTGGGTAAGCTTACTTACATATTCTGCTTTTGTCAAATGCAGTATTATCATTCTCTTTCCAATATAAACTATTATATTGTCCACTTTGGACATATATCAAGCAAGACTCTCAAAAGATATTTTCTTTCTAAAAATTCTGAGCATTAAAACGTGTTTTTGTACAGCTTTATCTAAAATCCCTTTCACACATTTCCAATAATAGATTAAGTAATAGGATTGTTCAAATTGCTTTTAAAACTAAATGAACCAGTTAGGCATCTTTTGAAAGAGAATGAAGGTACAGGTCAAGGGCAGCTTTACTCTGTTAATCTCTCACAAGGATTTTGCAAGTAATCCTGCACTGATAAAAATGAGATTGTAAAGGGCAGGATACTGCTTATGACATAACCTTTCTTAAAAGGGAAAGACACTTTTTGTGTTGACCTCCAAATGGAAGTGATAGATTGAAATCACAAATGTAAGAGTGACAGAATAAAACCTCAGGTTGTGCCAGGGGAGGTTTAGGGTGGATATTATGAAAAATTTCTTCATAGAAAGGGTGATCAAACATTGGAACCGGCTACCCAGGGAATTGTTGGAATCGTCATCCCTGGAGGTATTTAAAAGACAGGTAGATGTGCTGAATGGTTTAGTGGTGGTTTTGGCAGTGTAAGGTTAATGGTTGAACTCGATGATCTTAAAGGTCCTTAGAGCTTCTATGATTCTATGAAAATCAGTACACATATACAGAGAGCTGCAGCCTGATCCAAAACACAGAAAAGGAAATGCAGGTCTTTCAGCTAATTTAGGCATGGATCAGGCCTGAGGTGTACGACAGCAGTCATTGAGAAAAATGGACACTTGCGAATGTCCAGTTTGTGTTGCACATGTCCAAATTTCAAGCATACTTAAACATGGTGGTTTTTTCCGGTTTTATCTCTACTTCTGGATTTTCTGCATAATTTGGGCTGTATTATTCCTAGTAGCAGAATAGAAGGTTGGAAGAGTCTACTTTGCTAGAGGAAATAAAATATGCCCACATTTGTGATGTGGAAATTATTAAAGGACTAAGTATGAAATTCCACAGTGTCAATTTTTTACAGTAAAATGAAAGGAATGCTTAATGGTGGTAACAGTATGGCTCTACAGAGACTTGAAATTCACTGTGAAGCTAAAGAATATATCCAGAAAGCACAGCACCTGAAGGAAAAAAGGCTTCTGCCAGAGAAGAGAAGGTATTCTTGAGCACAACATATTTTTTTTTTCTAAAAAAGGAATTCCCCATTGATTACATTATAAAATATATGAAAGACTTGGCGGGACATGGGTGTTCTCTCAATTGATTTCATCAGTGCTAACATTGCTTTGTCCTGTGTTTAGTTAACATACTGTGTTGAGTCACAACTGTAAACCCCTCTAGCTCCATTCTAGTAGTAGCTATTGAAATGTTTGTTCTCAAAGAAGAAAGTATCACTTAAAGGGATAGTAAAACCATGCAAATATCTGGGTGGAGGGAGAGAGGAGAACGTTACATACAGAGGGGTGTGTAGGAACTCCCAAATGCAACAGCAGTGCTGAGGTACACTTATTGAGGTACACTTATCATTAATGTATCAATTCATTCCACGGAAATAAGTATTACCGTTCTACGTTATTCCACTTCTCCCTTCTAGGTTGATCAAAATGTCTCCCACCCTGGAAAAAGGTATTACTACTTTAACAGAATTGTAGTTTGTAGTGGAAGTAACACTTTTCTTCCATGCACCTCCTTCCTTCGTACAGTAGAAATCACATTTCTGCTACGTGCCTTCCTGATACCTCTGCAGACAAGGCTATGGTGCATTTGTAATTAACATCACATCACCATCTGCAGTTCCCTGCTCAGTACTTCAGCCTTCCCTCAGGCATTTGCCCACTTCCATTTAGCAAAACAGCACAAAGTTTTGGTGTGTGCCAAACTCTTTGTCAAATCTTACCCCAAGGCCTTTACAGAAGGGAGGCAGCTGCCAGACCCATTTCACCCTCCAGCACTTTTTCTTAGAAGTTTTTGTTTGCTTATTTGCCAGACTCTCCAAACATAGGCTTGAAATTAATTGATCCAAACATAGACTTTGTCTAAGTTTTTCTCTGAACATAAACTTAATGTAAGTTTTATTAATTGTGCAGAGAAAACTGGTTTTGGCTGATGTGCCAAGATGTACACTTTTACAAACCACGCTCAATCAGCTTTGCTTTCAGAGAAAAAAGGGAATAGTTTCTATGTAATGGAAATCATCTCACTTACTGCTTCTGTCAGGCACTTTTCTTTCTTTGAAGAATGGATTCTAAGTCTTTGCTGAATCCCATGAGCAAGAACAATTTTTCCTAGGATTATTCCAACAAAACAAGTGCAGTAATATATGGCGTCAGAAATACATGGGCACACATGATACATACTTACTACCTAGCTGTTTTTTAAGCTAGGTGGCTCACTCAGGATCAAAACCAATTAGAGAAGAAAACACTCAGAAAAAAAACTGAGGACCCAACATTAAAATACTGTCACCTGACCATTGCTGTGTTCTGCAGAGGTTTGTGTTACACTGTCCTGATCAAACAGACTCACTTGGAAATGCCAGTGCTCAGAAACAGAACATAGCAAACTTCTTCCGGACTCTTTGGCTCCAAGTGGTTGATGGCCTAATTCCCAAAGGCAAGGCATCAAAATAAATGTTAATTGTCGAAATAAGAATCTGAAACTCTGGTAATGGGACAAACAAAACTCACTCTATATGTGCAGGGAGTAGATGAGCAAAAGAGGAAGACAGTCAGACACAAGCTGTGAAATGGTTTATGTTTTTAAGATTCAGAGGAACATGACAGTGAGACTAAATCAAAGTGTAATACTACACTCCAGATAAAAATGAAATTAATGAGATCTTTTAATCAGCAAGAAAAAGAAGAAAGCATGAAGAATCTACGATTGATAAGAAGCTGGCGAGATATTCTTGCAATTTTCAAAACTATTTGGATTCCTGATAAGCGATCATATGATTGGTACCTGGAGGTGAAAAAAAGATGTCCTCAGGAGTGTGCTGGATGCCCCAGAATAAACTGTAGGAAAAGCAATAGACCCTGACCTGACAAAGAAAAGAAGTAATCGTATCGATATGGATGTTTACTGAAGACAATACTTGTGGAAAAGCACTAAAGAAACCTGATAGCTTACAGAGCTTACAGTCAAAGTCTCCTCACAAATAGTATGTGAAGCTACATACACTAGAGGGTAAATGAGAACCATTCTAATCCCATGTAGCAGGAATATCTGGGGAAAAAAGTTAACACAACCAACTTAACATTTGCACCATTATTAGTACTAAATGTGTTAGTGTTGTTATATTAGGGAGGTGCATGGGTAGGCTCCAAGGTAGTCTTTCTGATTGGCATAAATGTTTGCAGCTTTGGAATAAAGGAGTTGTTGTCACTACAAGCATATTAATCCTCTCTCCCAGGAATTAAGAGCTGAAATTAAAACCTCTGCTCCGTGAAGGCTTTTATCAGAGTCAATATAAAGCATCTCACCCCTTCCGAAGCATGGGCAGTCTAGTTTCCATTGAAGTCGGTAAGAAAAGAAACCCGGAGACCAAACTTGCAATGATTACAGTCCTGCGTGACACAGCATTGTCTAATAAATCCCTCGAAGTTATGCAAGCTTGGGTTTTGTTTATGTTTATGCTGAAAATCAACCATTACCCAGCTGTTCCTGTGTGCTAGATTACTCTTTTTCATTACTTAGTCTCCATCAAATATTTGTTCTAGCAATCTGGGTTAACTGTGAATACAGATAGAGTTATCTCCTACCCGTATTACAATAAATTATTACAATGTACAGGTAGATCAACATTACATGAGAAATAGTAGGAACATACACCAATGGAACATATGACTAGCAAATCCATTATACACTAGTCTGTGAACCAAGGCAGAGGTTCATTCAAAGTAATTAGAAGAAAGTAGTAGCAACAAATTTTCTCTGCAGTATGGCAGTGAAAATAGACAAGAATGTATGCATCCCAATAATAATTTTATGAAAATAAATAAAAAGTGGAACAAAACTTAATCAAATTAAACTGAAAATGGGAAAAGCTTTACTTTCTTTTCAGAATTTAAAATTTTTATGTTGTGTTAAAAGTTTTCCTTTTTTTATCATGTAATTTATTTAAACCCACTACCTAAATATAGGATACCAATGGTTAAAGTAGATCTTTGCTTGTCCATTGGTGACTTGGACAACATGCCATAAAACAGCCCTTTTAACCTTGAAGTGACATGGGAAGAAGTAAAATTGTAATGTTTTAAAAAATTAAAGTGCAACCAAAGTAAAAACTTGCATGTTCAAACACAATGCCTAAACTTCAGGCTTTCTAATATGCTTCAGTGTGTACAACGGAAACTTAAAGCACTCTGTATTCCTAAGTGTTCAAGTCGGGCTGGATGAGGCTTTGAGCAGCCTGATCTAGTGCGAGATGTCCCTGCCCATCGCAGGGGAGTTGGAACTAGATGATCTTTAAGGTTCCTTCCAACCCGAACCATTCTGTGATTCTGTGATTCTGTGATTCTGTGATCACTTAAGGAGTGCCTAATGTGTTTCAGATGCCTAATGTTTTGAACACCAGGACTTTTTTCCTAATAAAAACTTCTTTTTTTCCCCCCCTCCTGTGTTTTGCTTTCCATGCTTGCAACGTAAGCCATGACTTAGCATCTTGGTAGCACTGGCAGCTGTCTTTTGCCCATAACTCTCTTTTGATCAATAGAGTAGAGGCACAGAAACATCATAATTGTGACTGTTGGTCAAGGAATGGTCAAGAAGAATAGCAACACGGTTGCTAAGATTAAAGAAAAGGTCAAAGAAAACACAGTCTTGCACAAAGAGCAAGTGATAATAGATAAAAGATACTGCAAAAAACTCCCAAATTTGAAAGAAATATGATTTTGTATTTGCATTTCATTGGGCATCTAGTTCAACTGGAAGAATTAATCGAGGAAGTAAGTAAATACCAAAGTAAAGCAAAAAACCGAAGAACAAAGGGAATTAGGAAAAGGGGACACTAAAAAAAGGGAGATGTGAGATGTGCCAGCAGTCATGTGGTATCTGTCACAAGGAAAACTGAAAAAAACCCCTACCACTCAAATGAGAAAAGAACTTAAACATATTTGGGAAAGCAGGACTACAACCACTCCACTCCACACAAGAACAACTCTGTATAATATGGACCATGGTTCAATCTTTGTGCCTGAATTTTACTTGATAAAATTCAAAATCTCTATTTTCTTTAGTTCTGTGCATGTAAGGAATGTAAGCACATGCACAGCCCAGTGAAGAAGTAATGAAGTCAATGGAAAGAGTTAGGAACATCCTCACACAGGAATATTGAGGTTTCCAGAGAAATATGAAAGTGAATTAAAAAAAATTAAAATAAAAAAGTTGGAATTTTGGTTGATGAAATAGTGTAACACCTTTTCCTATTAATTAATAAAGTAATGTCCTTTGTGCATACTGGAGCTAAAGATAGTTCTCTGAACTGAAACTTTTCAGTTGTCATTTATATTTTACAACAAAAATGGAAAGAAACAAATGAAAAATGGAAGTATTCCCATAACAAGTTTGCAACAAATAGCTAATTTCATCAGAAAAGAGGTAAATTTTCCCCAAAATGTCTCAATTTCTGAATCCTTAGACTATCTGCTTTTTAAATAAATACTGCTATGCTATGGTATCTGAATTAATACCATTCCGTAGAGCAAATATATACATTCAAACTTTTCCTGAATTTTTTATTTAGGAAAAAATGTTGCTAAGCCTGGAGGCTATTTCAAAAGATTAAGGTCTGACATTTTTAGCATGTTAAAACTATACCACAAATAAATTAATCACAATGCTCATTTAGTTTTCTAACAGGAATAATAATAAAAAAAAAATTAAAAAAAAAACACCAAACACAAAAACCCACAGATTTTTCCAAATGTTTTAAGACTTCACTTTCTATTTTTTTCTACAACAATCTGCAACCATAAAAGTACTATTGCACTCACGTTTCATAAAAAGCAACACCAATCTTCATTCACCTGTCAGAATAATGCTGCCACAGCAGCTGGCTTTAACCACAACAACAAAGAATGAGTGATTTTTCCATGAATAGGTGAGCTGAATTGACTCAGCTTAGCTATTCTGTCTCTGCTGTGATCTGCTAATTACCAAGAAGTTCAATGAGCAGCAGAACTACAATCTCATTTTCCTGTGGATTTATGTCTTAGGACCAAGCTTCCATAAGTATTCTCAGATTTCTATTAAAAGTGTTTCTCTCTGATCCACAGCATTTGTAGGATATCAACGTCCCTGACTGTTTTGCCTTTCTGGTTGAAAGTGGCCAATAGGTTTAAAAGGTGCTAGGTGAGAATGAACTTCTTGTGACGTGCAGACCTAAGATCACCAGATTGTCATGCCTTTATGAGCATGGGATTATGAGCTATTAAAATGAAGTCATTCAAGGTGGAGATGACATGAATTTGATGTGAAGAAATAGGATCTTTTGAATGTTATAGTCAAAATCTGAACAAAAGTCGCCACAAAGTACGCTGAATATAATACACCAATATTCTTCCCATGATCATGATATGAAGGAAGCCCTCTCCTCTTTGGATTCACAGGGAAAATGCAGGGAAAATGAACTAAATATTTTCTCAAACTCAAATTGTTAACAGAAGTCATGTGCCTTTTTGATTAGCTCAACCTTGATGTTTCTCCTATACCAGTCATACCAGCTTCAGATACAGCTTGCTCCAGTTAGACCAGACAACCTGGGGTACATAACATAGACTCTTTACATTTCTACTGTTCTATGGCCACAGCTGAAAGATTCAGACAGAGGGAAAAAACACTGTTCTTACAGGGCAATTTGGAAACACATTTTAAGAATTTGGTGTGGATGTTTAGAAATAATTCTTCAACAAACAAAAATGAAAGACATCTTACTGGACATTTAAAAGAGCATGTGACAAAGCAGTAGCTTTTCTCTGATGACACTCCACAATTCATGTAAATCAAATAATAATATACAGTGATACAAGGACATGCTATCAATATAGATGGTCCCATGCAAAAGCAATAGCAGCTTGAGAATTAAGAAAACTAGTCTTAACAACTATCAACACAAAATTTATTGTAGAATAAACTTAACCATTAACCATTTCGTTAGAGGTATTAATTTTAGCACCAGTGTAATTGCCTTGGAAATAACCTTGATAATAGGTTTTGTGACTTTTTTAAATTTAAAAGTGTGAGTCAGTCTGCAAGGTAAATCCTGAGGAAGAAAAACAATACTCTGCTAAGTTTAATGCATCGTGGGTTTGTATGAAGATGTGTGTACATGTGTACGAAGATGTACATAGAAAATACACACTGTAGATCTTCTTTATGTAACAAAATACACAATGGACTGGTATGAGTGTAAATGGGCATAAGGTCTCAGTTTTTCTAAGCACTGAAGGTGAAAGTTAAAAATTGCTGGCTGGCAGACATAGTAAATTATTTAATAGATATTTGAAAGCTGTAATTAACACTGAAATTCAAAAAATTACTCTGCAGTTTTAACAGATCTTGTAGGTTACACACAAAAATTAAAGTAAAAAAACAGTCTAAACAAGCTGCATATGAATTTGGCAAGGGTGGTGGTGTTGGGTGAGGATATTGTTAGTAGATGGTGTTGTTGGGTGATGATTTCTGCCAAATGAGATGGAGAAGATCTGACTCAATTATCTAAATTTTCCACCTTTTTTGCCTTAAAACTCAATTAGTCTATGAGATTTGATTGCGAAAACAGAGCCAACATCTCATATGACCATGCTCCACTCTTCTCCATGGATCAGTAGCCTGTTAAATTCTGGACAGGATAGACTTTCTGCAGCGGATCTAAGCCTATGATTTCTTTTTCATCGTGGCGTACTTTTTGTTCTTCTTTTCTTCTGTGCAATTTTTAACTTTTGTCTATAGTTTTTTGTGAGTGATTAAAAGTGATGAGTACAGAAACAACATGTGCTTGCCCAGTAAATTTCAATATCCTTTTTGTTTTATTCGTATGATAATAAAGCCCAGATTCACACAGCTGTTTGAACATCTCACCCAAACAAATGGAAATAGGAGGAAGATGCACAAACACCTTTTGACTGAAGAAGTCATTATCTAGTAATTTTCACTGTACATCTGTTGTGGGTTCATTGGGACTGATACCCCATGAGTGACGCTTCAGTCTGGTATCATATTCTAAATAACAGTGATTTAACTTACACTGAGAACAGCTGATTCATATATATTCCTTGCGTCCTTAGAGTCCTAATGCTGATAAAGATTTTGAAGGTCAAAAGGGATACCTCTCTTATTCTTGAACCTGAATTAGTTGTCCTGCTGACTACTTGCCCTGTGAGTGACCCCTGCTGCAATGTTGGTGACACACCATGAGGTGAGCTCACTGAAGATGATAAATCCAATGGAAAGGGCTCTGGTTTGGAACTCTGCAAGCTGGAATGCATTAAGAGAGGAAGAGCACTCTAAATCTACATCAAATTAAAACAAGAGTTTTCTCTCAGTCCTTGTGACATTAGTTCCTCAGGTTCTGAGGATGGAAGAATCTGTCATAATCTCAGTTGCTGCAGAAGATGTGCAGTGAGCATCTCCTCAGGGTCTACATATCAACTTCAGTCTTTTCAAGAACAGCCGAAGAGGACTTTGAACATCAGAGAGACTTGGCAACTTAGAATTTAGTCTAGTGGTTGTGATTCATCTTTACAGCTATAACTTAGCCTGCAGAGTTGCAGGTTAAACTCCTCGTGGCTGTCTAGAAGATCAAAATTGTTCTTATTTGTTTGGCTGTGTTTCCACTACCATTCACTGAGCTAAAGTTTTCCATCTCAGTAATCTGACCATGGGTGGCATCCGTATAAATGATTTAAACAAAATACTCCACTTCTTTTAAAACATTTTGTCTATCTTAGATTTCTTCATTCTGACTGTGCCATGCATCTATAGTTCTATTGCTTATACCAAAGCTAAGCCCACTTTAGATGCCCTAGATTCAATTACCAATTTACTTTTTATCATTGGTATATACTCCCTTGCTTCTGAGATCTTGTAGTTATCAGATCTGTACACGCAAATAAAAAGCCACATATACACTCTGTTCCACACATTTTTATACAAGTTGTACATTACACGTTTTAAATTTAAGTCATGTAACTCATACTCACTACAGCTATTTCTTCATCTTTTCTATGCTCCTACTTTTCCAACCTTACCAGAGTGTGAGATCATCCATTTAGCACTTATATCACTTAAGTTCATGTTTGTGACTACCCAGATGCTTGTTCTTCTCACAGGCATTTTTTAGTATTTTCATTAGCTCCTAAGGAGTCCTGTGCATTCATTCGATTCTATTTTCCTTCTCTAGGGTCAGGCCACGTACAGTTAATAGGTTTTCATCTCTCTCTGAGGTATGATCCCATTAAAATTCTGTTTTAACTTGTCATCTTCATCTACAAATGCACAGTTTTATGATCAGCAGCTGAGCTTCCAATTCATCTTTGGTGTCTAGTGAGCCTTGGGTCCTCTCATGAAAGCTTTTAGTTTGAATGGAAGTGCTTTCAGATGGCTCACATACTTCAAATAAGTTGGAGACTTATGATCATCAAGGGTTATTTGTCCATTGGATTCTCATTCTCTTTCTTTCTGTCCCATGTATATTTGAAAGTGTTCAACCTTTTAAGTTGCTGACCATCTGTCTCCTTCAGGTCCTGCAGACATCAGCATCATGCAGCTCTTTCCATCTGGCTACACTTTCAGAAATGTTTCCATTTCAAAAATCTACTGGAGATATTTTTCTAACAACAACTTTATTAGCCATCTGAGTTTTCTGTTCACACTTTGCCTTTTAATCAGAACAATTATTTAATTTAACTTGCAAAAATCGAAAGACTTGCTTGGCTCCCCAGTGTACTTACTGTCATTTAGATTGTGTACACACACTGAAGAGGGTAGGTGTCTCTTTTGAATAGTGTTTATGACAGTTATAGCAGCAACTCCAGTCAAAATAACTGCCTCATTACATTAGGCATCATGCAAATACAGTAAAATGATAGCCTTTGGACCAAAATTGTTTCCATCCACATTTTCCTTTTGAAATCACTAACATGTCACCTATAGGTAGAAGTCAATATAGAAACATCAGAAAGAGGACTAATACGGGAACCTTTTACATTACAAAGAAGCTGACTAAATGATAGCACATTTGCATAGTTAATTGCTTGTTTACTGGTCACATAATTAGCTGGCATTTCTAGTTGCAGTTTAATCCCTTCATTTAGGCATAGAATAGCACCATTAAGCATTTCTTTTTGCTGCATTCATCCTGTTATTTCCAAGCCTAAGATACTAGATAAACACTATGGTTGATTTAATTGCTGTGAATAGATAATGTCCAGTTTTTAATAACACCCACTGTATGTTTCTTTCATCAACAGATCAGAAAGGGAAAAATTAACTACTCTACTTCGTCTTTTGTTTTGTCCCTCAAAATTTATTACCTGCCAACTTAAAATACATAACAATGCCTTTGTGCTTCATCAAAGTTGAACATATTCAATAAAACACCGTGAGGGCATTCAATTTTCCATTTTCTCGACTTTTCTTTCATCTCTATTGTAAAACACTTTCTCTCATCCTTAGAACTGCTCTCCTACTTTAAAAACACCGGAAATGAATCTCTTTTACTCTTTGCAGAATTGTTTCAATAAATTAAGAGGGAACAAGTGGGAGGTTGAAATGAAAAACTGATTTTCATTTTATGATCTCAATAAAGTAACCTACTGATAGAAAGAAAAATCAGACATCGACAAATCACATTGTAATACAATAAATCTTCTCCACCTTATGAGCTTCGGTGCCATATCAACAGGTTGAAAGTCAACAAATGCCATAAAGCTCAGGTTAGAAATTTAGGAGTGGAGGGGAGAGGAGGTGGCAGAGCAATCCCTCAAGTGCCCGAGTTTCTTCTACTCAGAAAAGCAGAAACACCTGACGCAGCACATAGGCCAGGTAAGTAATGGCTTGCTACTCAGGGAAAAGCAGCTAAGATGGTACCCAAACGCAAACTCTAAAAATCCATGAGTCACACTTCTATATTCCTGGATACTTGGTAAAACACAAACACTTCAAAAAATTTAATGCCACTGTGTGTTCACATATTGTATTATGTGAGCACATTCACTTGCTTTCCATACAACTCCACTCTCTGATTTTTCTCAAAAGGACTATCTCCCTTAAGGCTTATTTTTTAATCGTTTGGTGGAGAACAGGGAGTATCAAACAGAGGACATTCTCAAATCTCAAAATCTTGAGGTACAGTCTCAAAATATACTTGTGATATTTATTACCATCATGCTGGTAGATTATGCATCAGTCTAAATTTATGAACCTTACAATTGTTAATCACAAAGTGATTTCTGAAACCAGATTGTGATCCCACTGTACAAGGTAGCTATACAAACTTTTAACATGTACTATGGTATTTTCTACATCATCAGCTGATTGCCTATACCTTAGCAAAAGTTACAGTTCCATTGACAATCCAAATGTTTTCAGTGATATAAACAACTCCGAAAAACTGGCCCCCTGCGTATGTTTAAACACACCACAAAATAAGGAAAGAAATGTTGTTACACAGAGACATTTACAGTTGGGCAAAAAATATCAGTTGCTGATGTCCAAGTAACTTGTGGCTCTTACATGTCATTTCACTTAATCTTTACTATTTCATGCATGTGTAACTCTCTCCAGTTCTTCAGATTTAGTCCTGTTTCACAATCCTCTGCAAGAGCAGATGAGGCCCATCAGGTTAATACATTCTTATTACATACTCACGGATTTTAGAGTTCTTGCTTTTCAGACATAAGGTTTTATTTATTTGAATATGGCTTTCACCCTTTAGTGCATTTATTACAAGGCTGACATTTTACAATTTTTTCCATCAGAATCAAACACCAGGAGCATTAACTTTTATTGGAGCCTTTATAAGCATTTATCTGAGTTAGAAGTTTTCAAGGCTACTTATCATTTAGATGTGGTGTTGGCTTGTATGATTTAACTTCATTTTCCTCTTAGAAGTCACCATGTTATTCAAGGTGCAACAAAGAAGTCTCCGAAACAGCAGCAGTTTTGGGAGTCAAAAAGGGGAAAGGAAAAGACTGCTTTGGGCAAATGTCAGGGGGTTTGTTGTTGATGTTTTTTTAAGGTTTCCGAGCCAGGAAAGAAAATCCTGATTTCATTCAGAGTGAAAAGAAGCCAGAAATCCTTCTTATCCCATTTTAATCTGTTCATGAAGACCTCTCTGTTCTGCCACTCCATGTAGCAGGAGTAAAAGACAAGTTGAAGAGAAGGATTTGGGAGCAGCTGTGAGATAAAGAGTCAAAAAGGGATAAACAGGCTTTGTTTGTTTTTAAAATTGTCCAGCTACATCTTTCCTGAGACATCATCTCAGGAGAAAGTTTATATCAGGAAAGTTAGTGACACGACTAACTTTCCTGATACTAACGCACTAGCATATTATCCTAAGAGCATTTACCAGGAAGAGTTTTCTCTTCCTGGTCAGAGCTGTCACCACCAATGAAAACAGTTTCGCTGTTCCAAACCATTCAGTCCGTTACAGAGAGCAGGAAAACTCTGAACACCTGCTTTTTAGTCTTCCAAAGGGAAAAACAGTCAGGCAGTTGGTTTTGCATGAGCAATGATTTTGTTCCTTTGGATTTTTTTGCATGTAATAGCCACTTCAGAAGAGAGATGCATAAGATGCTACTTGGCTGTCATTGGGTTTCCCTGATTATGAACTCCTAAGCACTAGAGAAATTATTGATATTTAACTGGAAAGAGTTTGAATAAAGTTACTTATTTTGCAGCAGACCCTAAAGTAACAAATTTTTGGGGTTATACTGGAATTAAGAGTGCCAAAGAATACATAATTTACTTATTTTTCCAGTTATACAAACTCTACATCTTCCTTCCCGGAAGAACCCCAAATTTTTCTTCATAGCACAAATTGCTGCATAACCCTCAGGTGTACTTGTCATCTGCTTGGCACAGTTTGGAACACTGCTCATGCACAAAGTCCCTAAAGAGAAGACAAGACCCAGTACTCAGGAAGAACACGGAGGCTGCCCTCACTGGACATGGGACAGCAGCTTGTTTTCTGCATCTTAGGAATCACCTTCGCCCGGGCAATTCCCTCTCCCACTGACTTCCCAAGCGGCACAGCCTTTTCCATGCAGACAAATACTGTGGCTTTCAGGGTGGGTGCCTGCAAGGGTCTCCATCATCCTCAAGTATCACAATAATTCCTACTCGGTTCAACATTCACAACACAAGCATTAAAACAACCAGGAAAAAACTTTAAGTCATCAGGGACATTTTTAAAGGTCTGTCTTGTGTGTTTTCTGTTTCAGACTTTTTTCTTTACTACATTTTCTATTCTATATTACTTTCCAGTCCCTTTTTCCTATCATATTTGTTAGCGGCCCTGTCAGAGCAAGAAATGTTTAATTTTAATATTGGCTTGTTCCTTTAATCATTTGATCACAAAGCATTATACAAAAAGGTTAGCATTATACTTCCCATCTGCTAGATACAAACAGAAGATCTGAACCTGGAATTCCAGTCCTTCAAACAACAGTTTAATGGAAATAGTATATAGTATTTTCGTCTTTAAGCATAACCATAACATTTCCTATTTAAGCATGACCAGACACAAACCAAAAACCAAACAAAACAGGTATTTCTAGGGGTTTATGCTTAATAAGAGATTTGTCTTGTGTATTTTAAATGTCAGGCCAAGCATATTTTGAAAATGTTCCTTTAAGCTACTTTCACCAGACAGGCATTTATGGAGATTCGCTATTAGGGAGATATTTCTCCACCTCCAACACATCCCTCCTGACCCTGCCCCTGTCAATCATTTTCTTGATTCAGAGTGATCTTGGATGAAAATAGAAGAAGATAAAGGTTAACAAAATCTCCATAGTCACCTTATTATTTCTGGATGTGACAGCAGTATTTGGGAGAGACTAACTAAAGGATTTCAAAGTTTATTATAATAAATCCCTGCCTATATATAGATTTATAGTAACTTTCTGAGGGAGTGTTAGCTGGTGCTAAATTTAATTATAAAATTACTTTTTCAGGCATTGCTACTCTGAGTAATAATCCCATGACCGATATTAATCTTTTACGTTCAAGAACACCATTCTTGCAAAGTTCAGTTTGGAGAATAAAAGAGATTCTTCAATCTATCATGATTATTATTTACAATTTGAATTGATTCCATATTAAATTGTTTCCACAACTAGGAAAAAGGCTACATGAACTTCTAAATTTGGGACTAACAGAAACATGACATAAAAAATAAGAAACTCTGGCCTTCTAGATATCAAGGGAACTTCAAAGCTGAGGTTTTTTTTTTGTTCTCCATTTGGTTGTAGGGGAGTAGGATTTTTTTTTCAGATGAGGATTAATTCACAGTCTGTCAAAAACTACACTTCTACTTTAACCCTGAAGCAACACTGTACAGCTTCAGAAGTCTCTATTTGACAATTATCAGAAAAACTGAAGTGAAATTCCTAGATTAACATCTTCAGCTCCACAGCTCGGAAGGCCTGGATGTGCTTCCCAAAGCTACACTTTACTTTTTAAAACCAGAGGATGTGAGCTATGGTTTAGCAACATCACCCTGTCTTTAGAGTACACAAATTTTGCACAGTAAGCACTGTAACATTTAGCTTCCTAATAGAGTGTTTAGTCTATTAGGCGAGTATTAGGTGATATAATACTAATTATTAGTATTAGGTGACTCACTTATTAGGTGAGTACAGTGATATATTGCAATTTTCTTTTAGGGTGTGTTTACATTGGCAGGAAAGAGAAATCAAGCTTGAAAATTGCAATATTTTTTTTTTTTTTAAACCTTGATTGCTCAGTAAGATTCAAGCTCCTGCAAACATTTGATATTAAAAAATAACAATAAGGAGCAAAAACAGGTACAAGGGAGGAATAACAATTATAATGGTAAACCAAAAACCAGTCCCTCAGCAAACGGATTTGGTAAAGCTTGTGGGTAGGGGTGGACACTGACAAGATTGAAATGGGAATATATCGTAAGTGGAATATCTGAAATCTTCAGTGTTGTAAAAGAGAAAATAGTAAAACCACAATCAATTATAGCCTCTTTATAACCACAGAGTGCCAAAAAAAACACCCTAGGACAAAATAAATTCATTTAAAAAATCAAAGCATAATAAATACACAGAAAATTCAAGGAGTACACACAACTTTTCTAAACATTAATGAACTTAATTCACCATTTATATTTAACTTAATGAATTTAACTTTTGGAAACCTAAAACAAACATTACACACAAACAGTCAAAGAACATAACCTGACTGGCCTAGGTGAAACAAGTAGTTCTGCAAGCAGCAAAGCAATAGAAAACTCATTGTTCCTCTACAGATCTGAGTTTTATAGTTAATTATGAGCTACGACTGAAATTTTCTCCCTGGCCTGGGAATTCTCTTTCTCATTGTCATGACCAAAACACTGCATTAAAATGAAACCAGAAAATTAATCTAAAATTACATAAAAACTAAAAACTATCTGAAATTATGACTAGCTGCCTTTACGAACTAAGGCATATTTGCTGATTTCCAAAATACCCCGACTAAAATCTAAAAACATTAAAACCAGTACAGCACGTGACCGTACTTTGGTTAGTTCATAAAGGCCTTCAGATTATTTTATGTAATTTAAACCAAATGCCTCAGATATATCTCAATACTTTCCATGACTACTGGACCTCATCTACACAGTATGGGCATAATCACCTGATCATGACTTAGCCACACATCAAGGGGTTGAGAACCCTCTATCCAATCCTAAAAATGTTTGGCATGAATGATGATGCAAGCATACCTTTTAATGACAGAGATTGGCCTTGGAATTTTGCTCATAGGACAGGGGCAGGCAGAAGGATTTGCACCAGCATAACTTGAGCAAAGTGGGCCCTTTTTGGAAAAAGAAGATACTGCAATAGTGTTAATCCATGGAAACTTGACTAGGATGCTCACAGACAGAAAACTACGAATCATAAACCATTAGTGAGGACTTTTAAAAATCACTGTCAGTCCTTCAAAGGATAAGCAGCACACCAGTGTAGATGCGTGCCATGAGAAAGGGAGCACAATAAAGAGCAGCTCTTCAACATGAAAATAAAGCAGCTGAGTATTGAATCAAAAAAAAAAATAAAGTGTGAATGTATCAGGCAAGTCACTTATATGGCAGTTTTCAAGGTAAAGACTAGAAAGAATCTGAAAACAAACTATGAAAGAGAGAGGTACAGGTTATAACATCAAACAATCTCTCAGGTGGGTCAGACACCAGGACTGAAGTCTTAACCTGTCTTCTAAGTACACTCAAACTATTCCAGTGAGGTAAGTCTCAGGCCAGCATCACACAGAAAAAGAAAGATTCTTTAGTATCTAGGCACTAGAAAATGGAAATTCTCTCAAGAATATGTTGAGAATAGAAATAACTATAGACCAAATGTGACTGAAGATAAATAAGAGATCTCATAAGCAGTTGCAATACCAGCAGGACACAAGAAAAGGTAAAGGCAAATTACAGGCTGAGCATTGAGAAAAGTAGTGTTCTCCACCTCTTAATCTCTCATCTCAATCAAGGCTAAATTGTAGCTCAATTAGCATTCTCTGGGAATGTGAGAAACATAGGCTTAACTTCCTTCAGGCCAAAGTGGTATTTGAACTGAGGGACCTCAATTCCTGCACAAGTGCTCTAGGGTGATTCTATGATTCTATGACTTGCATGAAAACACATACTAAAACCCACCACCTCCTTTGCTTTGCACTTATCTTGTTGCTTTTCAAAGAAGAATGTAGTCTGAAAAGGACTGATTCTATAACTAGTTTGGGGTTTCTTTGCATTTATTTTGTGTCTTCCTACCAAAGTAGGCATCTGCTAGAGCTTTGCAGGAACACTTAACTTCTGAGCCCTGATTTATATCATAGATTGAACTCTGCTGCTCACAGTAAGAACAGATTTCACTCTAGGTATCCAGGGAATTTTTGCAAACATCACAAGGATGTCTGCAAGGCCAGCAAGGTAGGTGCTGGACTGTAATTTTGCATCTAGGCTTACCAACTCCACCTAGATAGTTCTTTACCACCAAAATCCATTACTGGTTTTGTTCTTGGGGTTCAGTATTTTAAGATATTTTGAGAAAGAAGTTTTGCAATTGTTTCTTTTGACTGACTTCATTAGAAACATTTCAGTGTGCCACCAATTATTGTTACCTATGCTATATGTATTACTGTGGTGGATTGAGCCTGGCCAGCAACTAGATACCCACCCAGCGACTCGATCACTCCCCCACAGTGGGCTGGGAGAGAGAATCAGAAGGGTAAAAGTGAGGAAACTTGTAGGTTGAGACAAAGGCAGTTCAATAGGTAAAGCAAAAGCTGTGCACATGAGCAAAGTAAAGCAAATTAAGGTATTTATTTACTACTTCTCATTGGCAGTAGTTAATAAGCATCTGTTCAGCCACTTCCAAGAAAACAGGGCATCGTCACATGTAATGGTTACTTGGGAAGACAAATGCCACAGCCACAAATGCTCCCCCTTCCTCTTCGTTTCCCTGAGCTTTTATGGGTGAGCGTGACATCATGTGGTATGGAAGGTATGGAATGTCCCTCTGGTCAGTTTGGGTCACCTCTTGTCCACCCTCAGCCTAATCACAGGGGGAGAAGAGTGGGGAAAAGACAAAATGCCGTGCAAGTACTGCTCAGCAACAGTCAAAACGTTGTGTTATCAACACTTAGTCACAAATCCAAAACACAGCACAACAGGGGCTGCTATGAAGAAAGTTAACTCCGTCCCAGCCAGACCCAGTACAATTACTTACTTTGGATTGCTGATTGAGCTTTCACACTGTTTCACTACAAATAAAAAAATAGCACTACAGATTTCTGTTAGGGTTGTTTACATGGTAGGTCCCATTCTGAAAAATACAAAGGTAAAACCATTCTTAGAATAAGGTAAGAGAGAGGCTAAAACACAAAATGTACCCAAGACTCAAAGGAATGCTCAAATCACGCAAAACAAAAATTCTGTTCAACATGGAATATAACTACACTAGCTCTGAAACACATACGTGAATAAAAAAGAGAAAAAAGCCATCTCCAGTTGTTTTCTCAGGTGGCAGCAGAAGCTTTCGGACAGGCATAAATGTCACCATTTTTTTTTCTATATTCTGTAGTCTCCCTGGAATTTACCACTAGAACCTCGGCTGGACCTTGATTCAAAGGGAGGTTAACACGAGCTTCCGATTCAGAATGAAAACATATGCCTGCTTTAACCAGGCACGGATGGTGCAAGGCTTTGGATTTTGATTTTACAATCACTCACACATTTGTCCATTAGGAGTACTTGCCAGTCTTATTTACACCATTGGAATTACGCGCTGACTAAGCCACTGTAATTGATGAGATCTTTATTAGTTATAAATACAGAAAAAAAGCAAGAGGAAAACAGACACCAAGCATTGAGTAACAGTCTGAGCATGAAGAAGTCCTGATTCTTGATCCTTTAGAGAGAATCCCTATACAGGTTTACAGCTCCTATTTACATCCTAATAAAAGGAGGGGTAGGGAGAAAAGAGAGTGAGAGAGTGCATTATGATTTAGTGGCCTATGAGAGTACTTAAGTGACTGGTGTATTTTAAGTGGCAGAATGACGACTTTCCATTCCACAGTACCGCAGATTATCACTGTGATCCCATGGGTAAGGTTTACACCCTAAGAGGATACAAGTAAGGGACACTTTTTTGTAGGCTCTGAAAGAGCTGAGGCCGAAGTACTAGAAGGAGAAAACTGTAACTTTTTTTATGTTCCCTCTTTTTATTATGACCTTGGGGTCACCACAATTGTTTTTCTAATAATAGAAAATTCAGCTATAAACAGATGGTGTTGTTTCATCTTTTTGGTTCTTCTGGGCATACCATAATGATAACACAGTGAATGTTTATCTCAGCTAGTCTTTATCACACTGTTTTAGTGGTAAAGTACACTTGACTTATTGGATTCTATTCTTTTCATTAAAACTTATTTTATTGTTATCTGTTTTATCTGAGTCACTAGAGGTAGAAAAGGACAGAAGCTTTTAATTAGAGAACTCTGGATAAAATAATTAACAAACAGTAAATTGCAAGCAATAACCGTATTTCTTAAAGTATCTACAATAAAATCTTTCTGCAGCTATTTGTAATGAGCTAAATACTTTCCAGAAGAGAAATAAAAAGAGAGTTAATTTTATTAAGTGCTTCGTTTTCCATCCTCGTGACATTTTCATCTCAGTGAGTTAAGTATTCCAAAAGGAAGGAGTACCAGAGCCTTGCCTCTGTAGATCAAGAAGTAAAACCCTAGACAGACACAGGGTATGAAGAATAAATGGCAGATTTTTGTAAATATGTGAGATCCCAGCTCCAGACATTCTCCCTGTCAAAGTGCAGAGGAAAATCATGGTCTCCCCTTTAGGGCCATCATCTTGAACAAAGTTAGAGCTCCACTGGGCCATCATAATTTAGGTTACTGACATTAGCTCTCCAAAGGGCCGAAGTGTTGAACCCACTTCTTTCCAGGTCCCCCATGGGACCAGTCTGCTTGCCTTTATTCGCAGACTGCATGTTTCTGTCAAGTTCCCCTGCAAAGAGGGGGATCTTTTTTGCTTTTTCTATCCCTTTATATCATGAAGGTCACCTTTTAGCGAACATAGCCTGTACATAGCTTTTGAGTCATACACAGTTAAAGAGAGAAGGAATGTAGCCCTGAGGGCAGGACATGAAAAGCTCTGGAACAGTGAGTAATAAAGTTTGAAATGTGTCTCTCCTGCTCTTACTCACATTCCTGTGTGTCAGGTCCCTTACGTGTGAGCAGGAGCTCATGGACCAGAAGAGGGACATGGCTTCTTCCTACCGCAGTCACCACAACAGAGTGGGAAAGGAAGCAGCTTTGTTGGCTTCTCTATACGGTGCATACTTCTAAAAGCTTTTCCTTAATTTCTTAGTCCCAGGTAAACACTAAAAGGTATATTTATTCCTTTATAATATTATTGTCAGCAGCTACTCTTTTAGCAGTTGTCAAAAAGCAAACTTCAGAAGAAAGATCCCCTAGACCTCGAATAATACGTATTTGACTGTCCTCTTATTCACACACATTAAAAGATGTGCTACCGCACTTTATCCTTAATCACAGTTCGCAGAGTTATAACTCAGAGGGAAATACTCTGGCTGAGATTGCCTAAAAGCATAGAAGAACTACAGTAGAAGAGAATCCATGGCCTTATCTATGCATACACACTGGAATTTTTTTCATTCTTATATCTCAAGCATATGGGTTAGACATCATTTTTATTTCCTTTAACCTTTATAAAGTTCTTCTACTCATCTACAGGAAAGCAATCACTCTAAATGGCAGGTCATATATTAGAAAGTACTTTAGAAACCCTGCCATGCACTCTTCCAGTAAAAGCTTTATAAATATTTCTTCTTTTCTCATATTCATTTAAATGCAGAGGGGAGAAAAACACAGGACACAGTTCCATGGATTTGTAATAGTTTTTTAAACAAACTGTTGCTAAGCACTTTTTCAGATGCTTAATACGTTAATCGCTTCAGAGACAGGTCTGTCAGATTCCCACTTGCACACTATTCTTCTAGGTGAGATCAGGGAAACTGTGGTGTTTTGATCCTCAAATTCCACCTCCAGTCTCATTTTTTTCAGCCTGGCAATATAGTTAGTAATGATTATATAGCTCTCTCACCATTAGGCATCCTGTATGGTAGGGTATGTTCACTTTGACACGCCTTCAGTTTACAATGTGACTTTTTTTTCCCACTGCCAATGAATCTTTTCTCACTTAAGTGTAATTTCGTAATATAGATTCCAGAAGTAAATTAATAATATTTGTCAATATTTTCAAATCCTTTAATCTGATTAGCAGTTTAACCATATGTTCTTATTAATTTGCCTTTGCTCCCTGTGCCGAAGATTTACAAACAGATTTACAAGTCTGGCCCACTCATCTGTGTACTTCTAATATACAGTGAAGATTAACAATGCAGGGAACATATTTCTACCACTAATTTGCTACTTCTTATGCTGATTAATTTCTGGTGCTATACAGCTACTGATGATGATAATATTCTTAGCTGCAAATACCACACCTGAAATCTTATGTTCATGTCACAGAGCAGAATGACAGGAGCTCACATCAGTGAGAACCTCAAAGAAGATCAGAAGACTTTGAAACTTAAAAAAAACCCTGGTTTTATGAGAATACAAACTAGAATAGTTAACTTCTTAAGCAGAGAACGTTCAAAGTGACTAGGAAAGACTGAATAGATGTAAAAGGTGGCTACACTGCTCCTTTTTTCACTGTCCTTAAAGGCATTGCTCCCACTCTTCGTTTTAGTAACTTCAAACATTTTCTGAGCGGTAGCAAGCTCTGTTCCATCCCCCCAGTCCTCAGGCCATTCCTCCCATCAGAACCTCCTTGCACTCCCAGGCTTTGCACTTGACCTGCACGTCTCTCAGTTGAGACTTTTACAATCTCTTCATCTGCTGCCCATGAAACAAGCAATCCCTTTTTCCACACAGGTTCTCTGCACTCCACTCTATTTAAACAAAACAGATGAATAACAATGAAACGAAAAATAGTGGGTGCCACAAGGAGGAAGATACAGGCTACCAATGTGTGGCTTCAGGTAAAACCACGTTACTGAACTATGAAGCAATGCGGCGGTATCTGCCTCAGGTCCTCCCTGTGGCACTGGGGCTTTTTCCAGGGCCACACGTGATGGCTCCGTGCTCTGCACCTTATGCTGCTGCACATGCATACAACAGACAGTGTTTTAGTGTAAGGCCATGTGTTGCTTTCCTTGGGCCACATCATCATCACAAAAGGTGCCTGAGCTGCTTGCTCCTCCATCACCATGTGAGTGTCTGAATAAATGCACTTTTGTTGTCTGCACAAACTCACACCTCAGATAATACATAGCTCTTAATTTAAAAATCAGTCATATGAGAATTTAAACTTAGCTTGGTTATGTTTTCACAGGATTCAACCACAGCAGTGCTGCACCCTGGGCTCCTGAAGTTAGTGGGTAAACTTTTTTTTTTTTCCTCCAAAAAATGCAACCTCTACAAATTCTCCTTTAGTACAGCAAAGCAGCTGCATGGGAGAGGAAGATAATGAGCAGGTCACCCCTCCAGATATCTGCAAAGGTGCAGGACTTCGGGGCATTTCCTCTGAGGGACAGCAGTGGAAAAGCAGAACCGTGTGTGACAAAATGAAGACCCTGAGGGATGCTGGAGGCAGAGGACTAGGAAAGGGGCTGAATTGTGGGGACAGAACAAGGACACCTTCATTGAAGTTCCTGGAAAAGAGGCTTCCTTTGCATCTTTACTTCTTCAGAAACTTGTTTGGCATCCACTAGGCAAGCGTGTAATTTACTGTGAAAGAACCAACTTAATCCAAATGGCTGCATGGCTGGCCACAGCTTGGCACAAAAATCAGATCTCAGTGTACACGATGTGAGGGGTTCACCTTCAACATCTCAAGACAACCTTGATTTCTTACAGTGAACTACTGCCCAGCTCCAGAAGGCCTCAACCTTCATGCAGAACTGTTTTGTTATATTTTATTTGGATAGTTGAATAGAACGAGCTATCCATTCTTTTTATTAATCCAGGACAACCTGAAATATTTATCTTAGAAGTTAGCAAATCTGTTCTCATTTAGTCTTACCTTATCAAAAAGAGTTAAGATAGTAATTAGCAGCCATTAACTCATTTACTGTTAAGAATCCAATCTGTTCAAGAATTAAGCCAAAAGAATTAAATTTATAATCTATGACCCTTCTTTTCCCTCCCTGGAAGTATTAGTATCATTATTATGGAGATTATTTTCACCGTTTGCTGGGGTCAGCATTTTACTACAAAAATATTAATTTCTCATGTATGAAATAGAGGTGATTATATCTGACTATATAGTAAGACTCACAGCTGAGGATTCCTGTATGTCATGCTCTTGGCATATTTTATGATTGGAGAGTAGGATCATTTATCAAAGGATAACATACAGAATCATAACTGTCAACCAAATAAACCTCAGGCATTTATATATCAATACTATCTCCGTGGCACTGTTGATGCCTGAACACCATTTTCTTAATTAAAACAAAAACAAAAATCAGACAGAGTGACAGACATTAATAAACCAGACCTTCGACACACTTAGCCCCTCTAGAAGAGTGTCTGAGACCCTTTCAAGAAAGCTTTCCTACTGGGCTGACTTGCTCAAGGCTGGATTCCTATAGCAATACAGAGCAAAAGGCAACTCAAGCAGCTCTTGCTGACATTTGCAATGTCAGTGTGCTGGTGTGCTAACACTCTCAATACCACTGTGCTAATATTCTCAGCTGGGAACAGATAGGAATGTATGAGCAGTTTATGAAGATGTGGAGCTGAGGAGCAGCCACTCTATCTCACTTGCACTGCTTACATGAAAGCCTAAATTCTGTGACCAAATGCAGGTGATGCGTCCAAGCATCATGATATTCCAAAAGAGCAGTAGAAGTCATACAGGTGTGCAAGTAAGTGAGGTCACTTAGGTTGTGAAGAGGGCAAAAGGAGTCTGGTCACAGCTCCACTAGCTTAAATTCTCTTTACCTTATTGGCAACACATGCATTTCTCACAGGGTGCATGAAGA
Organism: Stercorarius parasiticus; assembly: GCA_013396915.1. Classification (NCBI taxonomy): domain Eukaryota; kingdom Metazoa; phylum Chordata; class Aves; order Charadriiformes; family Stercorariidae; genus Stercorarius; species Stercorarius parasiticus. The sequence continues at coordinate 480,533 of VWZL01001429.1, read as the reverse complement.
AGAATGTGGCCAGCAGGTCGAGGGAGGTCATCCTCCCCCTCTACTCTGCCTTGGTCAGGCCGCATCTGGAGTACTGTGTCCAGTTCTGGGCTCCCCAGTTCAAGAAGGACAGGGAACTGCTGGAGAGGGT
>VWZL01001429.1:395220-480301 GCA_013396915.1 Stercorarius parasiticus | reverse complement strand
CCCTTCCAACCCTACGATTCTGTGAAACAAGAGAAGTCTGTGAAACAAATAGATTTTTCCCTCTCCCTATAGATCTCTAACTAACTAGAAGGAAGGATTTAGAAATGGCTAGACTTGGTTAGAAAGGATTTGCTCCCTCCAAAATCTAATTTTTTTTTTCTTTCTTTTTTTCAAGAAAAAGTTTAAAGTAATATTTTATCTTGCACTGTGTAGGGAACATAGCTATACATTGTAAGTAAATTGTTCTCTACGAGAAGGGATTAAACATAAACTGAATTTCCTGCAGGTAAACCTTTAGCACAAAGGTACTTATAGCACCTAGGAGAAAAGAAATATTCTGCTGCTTAATCAGTAAAATAAAAAAGAACTGGTAATCCAAGAAAAGCTTGGAGTGGCGTGGTTGCTTATGATAGGGAAGTTTCTTGTGCATGCAGCTATTTTCAAGGATTCCTACTCATAGTCAATTGAGAGGAATAGGAATATTCTGCACCACAAATACTTTTTTCCTATATATATAAATCAATGCCTTACTCAGTACAGTGATGGTTGAGTGGCAAAGCTGAAGAGAACAGATAGAGCAAGCAGATCCGAGGAAGTTTTTCCCACCTCTTTTCCACCATACCATACCCCTGCCCATCAGATTTTGTTAACTGCTGGGTGCCTTTCAGTCTTTAATTATTTTTAGAGACAGGGTCCCAAAGACCATCCAGAGGTATGCCAAATATAATAGATATTTTGTGGTTTTGTGAAACCATTCTCAAAACATTAAACAACATGAGCATTTTTATCAGTAGAAATATTCAGAGACAGTAGTGCACTTCTTCAACTGTCAGCTAGATAACTATACCCTTATAGTAGTCTGAATGACTAAATTAGCAGATAGTCATAGGGTTTTCAGTTTTGGAGGTGCACTCTGTCATTTGGCTCTTTCTGTTTTGCCTGGGAAGCAAAACCTGTCCAATTTAGACAGATTAAGTAAATAGAAAAAATCCCAAACTTTGAGGAAGCTTTAAATTAGATTCAGATTATAGACCCTGCTTCCTAGCACTAAACCAACTCAAATCCTAGTTTGAAATACTATATAACTTGTGTAATGTTCTACTTCGAATCCAGAAATGAGTTTTGTATCCAAAATCCAACTCTACAGCCTAGAAAGAATCGGGTAAGTGATCAGGTAAGACAAACCTACAGTGCACCTAGAGACACTAAACTGCTTGTTACTTCCCCATTCCTCCCCAGAAAACGCCTTGTTTTGACCAATGAATTGTCTGTAAATTTCACCAAAAACAATGGGTATTACAAGGGGCACTTTTCCATGCTATGGGACTGTGAATGATTTGCCAAAATCGCTGATCCTGTTTCCTATTTAAATGAACTTCTCGTTAATTTAATATTTCCCAATGTTCAAGTATATCTGAACAGCAAAACAGGGAAGAGGGTCAAGCATTGTCAGGAATTTTGTTTGATAAACTGCTGAACAATCTTTCTTTTTTTCTTTTTTGCAATAGCTGTTGATTGACTTTTAACCAAAAAAAGAACTGGTCAGTGTATTTGTTAAACCATACACCTTGCTGACTTTTTCTTATCCAGAATCAGCTTGTTTTCTGCAATTCTAAGAATTGTTCCTGCTTACACAAATAGCTCACAGAATTCTTCTGAGCTGTAGTATTTCTTTAAAGAAATAAAAGGCATGCTTAAACTGTTAACTTTTATGTTTCATCAAGAGTTACAGCAGACATCAAAGTTAAAAGTACTTTACTTTATCCCTAGAGTTCTAATGGACAAATTAGTTTTTTATATAATTAAATTTATTACGACAAAATAAAGCTTGTCAATCCACATTACCATATTGAATTTTTTAGTAGTCATTCTCCAAATAAAGAAACATACCACACCATAAAAACAAAAAATAATTTTTTCTTATAGCTGTAATGGTGATAATAGCTTATGGTTTAGATCATATCATCAAAGGGGCTAGTAAAATTGGACAGCTCCTCCAATCGCAAACGACACATCTTTTATGCTTTTTATTGATTTAAGGCTTAAATACAATAAAATGAAAGAAGTGTACTAAAAATTAATATAAGATAATGAAAACAGGGGCCAAAACATTAATAAAGACTAAATCTAAAAGACAGGTTGGGCTTCTTAGAAATGATGGTGATAAGAGTTACATTATTAGGAAAGTAAAAGGTATAAAGCTGCTATGTAAATTCTGACAGAGGGAAAAGACGTTCTAAAAAAATTCACAAGTTATATCTCACAGATAAAACCAATTTTTACCAATGAATTATAGTCCTAGAGTTAACAATGCTCTAAGCCTCTGGAAACCCATAAGATAGAGTTCTTGTCCTATGGAAAACTAATTTCTTCATTACATTTCAGGTCCATTCTCCCTACCACTGTAGTACATTCCTACAAAAAAATCTGGTAAAATCTCATACCTTTTGAGTAATACAGGTAAAGAGATTTTCTCTTGGCAGAACAAGTATATACCTTCACTTCTGGGGACACAGAAAGCCTGATTTGCAGTGATCAGCATGTCCTACAACCACAAAACCTCCAAAAATTCCAAATACATTGACAAAAGGCATCTAGGACATCAGAGCTATTTCCCCTGAATTAAGCACAGTATTCGTCTCACGCTGTGTTTAAAGATTACAAGTTTAGTCTATGCTAATTGTCTAGGCCCTTTCTGTGGACAGTGGGAGAAAGAGCCACCGCCATACAGCAATTTATCCTACTCTGCATAAATGTCTAATAATGTCAGAGTGGAAATAACAGAGAATTTCTGTTTACCATAGGGGTAGCCTGAACAATTAAGTAGATTAGATATCTAACTTACTAGGTGGATTGAGGGTAATGAATCCTACTCCGAAGTGGTTGTAGGGACACAGAATCTAATTCAAAGCACTGGAAGGGCACTGGTAAGCTCCATGCATTGAGCCACAGTCACTGTAGAAGGTGCTTTGATTTAATTACACCATGCTACTGTTTTTGGAAAGTGGGAAAACTAAGAAAACACTGATTAAATACCTTCTATAACAGTAGACTGCAAGTCAGTGGCAGAATTCTGCAGTTCAATGTTTTTCCTCCAGTGCTCTAACCACTAAGAGCACAGATAGCAACTCTACTACTTATCACTTGTACTCCCACAATTTTTAATCAGAAAATAGTAGGAATATCTTCATCTTAAACTATACAGTTAAACATAAAGTAAAAATAATACATAACATTTGACCTGTGGGTAAAGAGGTTCCACATCCATTTTTCTGGAATAATTCCCTGTAAAGTCATTTAAAGTGAAACCTTGAAAAATTCTGTTTCCTATTAAAAAGGTGGCCTTTCCACTCGAGAAGCTAAAAAGAACAAGACGAAATGTACAGTAGCAACTACAGTCTGCTAATGAAACAATTTGCATTTCTTCCTTATTAAACTATCTAGTGCTGTTATAATATTATGCTCTGAATAACTTTAAAAAATCAATTGATTTGTCACTGGAAAGTAATGTGGCTGTCCTGTCACTGTTGCTCTTGTTCCTGATAATAACCGCTATTTATTTGTAAGCTCTTATGCTATTTCCAGAAGAGGTTTAATTAATTGCCGGAGTCTCTTCAGCAGAAAAGCTCTTCTTTTTTTCATTTTTTCCCTTTTTAGAGAATGACTTTCAAATAACACTTTATTTCAATTGCAAATGAGTTCCAACTTACTGGACCTTTAAAGAATTCATAAATCTGAGTGTGCATCTGTTTAAGTTGAATCTACGCACTGAAGAGAGTTTTGCGACATGATTTCAGGGTACATCAAGACTCTTTTGCTGTACTGAAATTTGGCAATGAACTGTATTCCTAGTGGGTGTTTTCTGCAGCCCCATACCTTTTTTTTTGTTATTGTTCTAACACAGACTAAGCAGCTCTAAACAATTCCAGTATGCCCCACAGAGAACTGGCTGACAATTAAACCAGCAGGGACTTAATTACAACAAAGCTAAACCAAGCTTCATACCTCATGCATTAAAAAAGGGATATGGTTACGCTTATGAAGTCGGTTATATGTCAAACTGATTATGTACATATGGACTATACCAGTTTTGCATTAAAATCTTGTCTTTGTTCACCGTAGGAAGATAATATACAAGTTTATGGTCAAGTAGTTAATTTCCCATAGCTGAAGTTCCTGAAATATTTCATAAATGTCTATTGTTAAAAGAGAGCTTTGTACCAGGAAAAACAATGGATGAGGAATATTACATGAATGCCCATAAGCATCCATGTATTGGTGTGGTGCTGATAGAGAAAGGAAAAAAGCCCCGACCTGTATCAGGTCAGAGACTATTTTTCTCTCTCTCAGAGTAAATGTATATCTATGATGAATTCCAATCACATCTGACTAAAAGGAAAGACCTTTCCCAGCTGACGCTGAACCAATGTCCTAAGCTACCCCATTAGATCATCCTAGTGTAGAAATCAGTATATTAGGTAATTTCTTCAAGGCGGCGTGGGAAAAGTGAGCCTTAAGTAAGAGGGGTTACAAGTAGCTTGAAAGAGAGGGTTATTTTATTATTATATTTTTATTGAACTTTATTGTAATATTCCCATCCAGTCAAGAAAATGGGTATATAAACAGCTCTCAAGATGGAGACTCGTTTAAATTTAATTTAAACCTCACGGAGCTTACTATGGTAAATGTTGTTGCATATGCTCTTAGCAATGTAAGATGATTAAACTTAGCCCATAGTGAAAGCTACAGCGCAGGAAATAAAGACTACTTAGTATAACTAATAGATTGGCTATGAATAATTGAAATGTAATTATGTTCATTTTCTTTGTTATTGATACATTTCGTTGGGAAACAAAGATGTAAGGAATTATACTTTTGAGCAATGCTGGCATAAACCAGTTGAATTATATATCACACCCTATATTAGAAAGAGGACTGCTGTATGTAGAAAACAAACACTGCATGAAGCAGGTATCTGTCAGGGTCCTGAACAATTCTCTTACAAGGTAATATTGTTTTCCAGGCTTCCCCAGAAAGCAGTAAGTCCCCCTGAAGTCTCTCTGTTCTTTTACATACATTCTTCCCAGCACCTTGCTATGTAGAAGAGATTCAAGTTAGCAACTTAACCCTTCAGGAATCATCTGAAAATTAGAGAGCATGCCATATTTTAAAATCAGTACCTGGTCCTATCAGCCTCTTCTGCAGAGTGTCTGGCAGTCTCCACTCCCCTGGGGGCTGACAGGCAAGGAAATATTACTGGAAAGTCACTCAGCAGGCTCCAATGTCATAGCAAAGCACCTGCATACAGCTGTTAATACCTCTGCTTTCTTCCTTAGATGTTGTCTGTAGAGATTTGTTTGAGAGATTTAATCCACATTGAAAGTTATAGCCAAATACACAGCATTCAAAATCAACTGAAATTTATAACTCTATGTATCAAGAGCTTATTTATGCCAACCAATTTTGCCAGAACTTAACCAAAAGATCACCTTATTCTGACATCCCATAGAAAGCTTCTAAGCTCTTCTACAATACCAGCAGGCCAAGTGCGATCTATCATCTATACGTATACTTTGTGAATGGAGGGGGAGGGAATGTCAGCATCTCTGGGATGTAGTTGAAATGCAAAGAACTGCTGGTTTGTAAAGCTCAGGTGAGTCTCTGCATGGGGCGTATAGCCACAAGTATAGATCTAGGACAAGGTCAATTTTCATTTTCGTTTTGGTTTCAGATCATTTGCACTGGGGAGGATATAATTTACTGTGCTGTAGATCTATAATCTTCCTCTTCATTTCTTCTCCCATTCTTGATTCACTTTCCTGGTAACTTTTGACAATTTCTTTCCCAGAGGTGACAGTGTAGATCTGTAGCTGTTGCGAGTATTTGGTAGTAATTTATATCAGCCTAGCATCTAGTCCAATATGGTATAATCAATAGATTTTCATATATTTAATACCAATTTTTTAGCGGTGCAAAGGGGTGTGCAATTTCAGTTACAATGTTCATTGTTTCCATTTTGGTTTGGTTTTAAATCCCAGGATTTTTTATTTTTTTTTAACTCAAAGCTATTTAATGATTATTTTTTTTATTAGGGGCCTGAAGGTTAGCTTTATCATATTTAGCTCGATGGGAGACTGTGTGCTATGTACTGGCTTCACAGTGGAAGAAACAGGGAAAACCCGTTTCGTTCAGAATTTCTCACTAGGCTATGAAGAGAGAACATGTGCAGATCCTTTGAGATTTTCAGTCAAAATTTACTCAACATCCAGATCTAGAGAAAAATTGGCCATCTGAAAAATCCCATCCCAAATAAAGGAGTACTTTAGATTTACATCAAGCAAATATTCTTCTTGACTTCCAATTTTATGTCATGTGTTTTTTTATGCTTTGCAGTAGGTCAATTTGATGTTCTTTCTCTTATATTTTTTTAAAAAACATTTGAGTAATAGTAAATTCTGAATTAATTCATTCTTTTAAGAATGTTTCTCTATTCCTTCTACAGCCTCTTGTAAAATTTTATTTACCGTATGTCCTAGGCTTGATAAGCAAGCTAAGAGATGCCTTTTTGGGTTTTTTAGCTGTCTTAATTTCGGAAGCCAAATGCTATAGTTTAGTGTAAATGGTACAAAAACCTGAAGCAAACAGGAAAGCAGGCTATTTGTTACTATATTTCATGGCCCATTCTTCTTCATTTGTACTTTATTTTCTTGTCACCAAATAAAAAGGAAAACATTCGTGTAAATTAATTTTTCAAATAGTCCTATAACTCAGGTATGCATATAAACCACCTAAAAGAGAATTTAAAAAAAAAAAAAGCAGCAGACACTGTCACTTTTATACATAAGTCATCTTGCCTATGTCTACATTTACTTAAAGAACCATAGGGACTGCTTAAGCAATAGGGAACAATGGGGAAGTTGTTCTTTATTCTGAAACTTCTTTATTTATAACTTGTAAAATATTCCCTCAGGTATATATTCCCCTTAGGAAACTCTTTTTTGTGGCGAACTGATGGGTTCTAGCAAATCCTTACACTTTTCTCTAAGGTTGCAAGTTTAAGGTGGGTGGTATTTACATTTTTATTTTCTTTGAACAAAGAAATGGAGTAGTCGTCCATCTTAGCTTAAAACAAAGAGACTGAGAATATTTCATCTAAGTAAGAACAAGTTTAGTTTTTCATGCTTGTTTTGGAAGAACCTTGTTAATGTTATTCTAATACAACCCTTTGAATGCAACTCTGACACTCAAATTATAGCTAGCAACAGCAATAATCAACAATAACTGCTTTTTATTATAGCATCATTCAATGTTTTAAATGTAAAAAGAGAAGTTGAAGAAAACATGTTTGCAGGATTATCATACAATGTTTTTTTAGACTAAACAGAGCCTGAGTGTTGTCACAATAACATAATGACTTTTTATCTGAAGATAAAATCTTCCCACAGAGGAAAGATAGATGCAGGAAAGCCTGAATAGTTGTTTCCATCAGTGTCCTTTTCCTGGTGACAGAGCTGCTGCAAACATTTCAGGGACAAATTAGGGACTGTAGTCCCTAATATTGAAAACATGCTAAGAGTAAATAGACCCAAAAGGGGTGAAGGTCATGAGTAACAACGTGAAGAAAATTGTTTTGTTTTCTTGCTTGTTTAGCAGCACAAGAAGAGTTCAGAAATGAGAGCTGCTATTTGGAGAAGTGCTAAGGAGAGTGTCGGGGTCTGGAGGTCCACTGGGAGCTCTGGACAGCTGTTGCATTAATCATCAAAGTGAAGTGAAGGAAGTAATCCCAGAAATTTTGCCCATTTTTTGTGGGTTGTTTGGGTTTGGGTTTTTTTATTATCTTGCTCTTGTCTCCCAACCACAAGTACCTGACTCTGAAATACCTCCAACTCTACTCCGTCACTACCCACACTGAAGGATCTCAGTAAAATAAATTTTACATTACAGACAGTGAAAAGGAACAGAGATCTCTAAACCTTCCTTCCCCAGACTTTCACTTCAATGCACTGTTCATGTCCTCAACTTTCAAAGCTGCAGTGTCTCCACTTCCTTTATCTGAAGGTCACTGAACACACTTCACACCATCCCACGAGCAAAAAACTTTTCATGCATTACTAAGTCTGCCACCTCCTTCAGGTGTTCACAAAAGTGAGATACAGCAGTGATACCAAGAAGTTACACTGCTTGGGTCCGCATATGAAACATAACAACTGGTTTATTTTCAATTGCATATGCTTGTGCCGTATCTGTCACCTTTTATCCCTCTAAAAATTCTCAGCCTAGCAGGCAGCTCTTCACACACTCCTCCAAAGCCTGGCTTTCTGACTACTGATATCTGACACAAAAAAGCTTTGAGTGAAATACGTTGGAGGTGTGTTTCTATAAACCAGGTATGACATATGTTCCTGTCAGAAAGATACCACTAGTGTAAGCAGATCATTTATTCTCTTGCATTCACATAAAACTTGCTACTCTGTCCTAAATGTATCATTCTCCCATCAGGCAAGACATTCACTTCAAGGACGTTCACCTCAGATATTTTTGACCTCTCCACTCACTGCTCGCCCTGTCTTTATGAGAGTGCCCAATCTGCATGGAAGGTGTACTGCATGAAACTATAATTTATTGATAAAAAGAAAAAAATATAATTATGGTCCTGTGACACCAGCAACAATGGGATCAACAAGATAGGTGGGCACCTGGTCAGGTTTCATGCTGGGGACTCCAAAGATTGGCAGTGGAGCTGACCACCGTAAGAATAAGAAGGAGAAAAACGATTCATTTGTAAAGCACAGATGCCAGTGAAAAGGCTTAAAGGTTACCATATTATCAGGGGAGGGAGAGATGCAAAGAGATTAAACTACTTTTCCACAATATATCTTTTTCTCTCAGATTCTCACAGAATAATATTACTTTTAATCTTGACACAGCAAATTATTAAAATGCAATTTTGTAAAAGCTATCACTCAGACTAAGTCAAAAGCTGAACACTTTTGTTTGATTTTCCTTCCTCCTCTTATTCCTGTCTGAACCTCTGTGCTTTGAATAAAATGAAGACAAGATTCTATTCATCTCTCTTTTTGTTTTTGCTAAACCATACCTAGACTGATAGGGCTTTACAGAGTACAAACCTAGCCTCCTACATTGAACTGCAGCGATTTCACTTCACTTAAAATGGATGTAGTGAAAAAGCTTCATAGCTTAGTTATTTGTAAGCATCCGGATTGCAATGAGCCTTTATGCCAGATGTTAATTAAGGCTGTGAGTGATGGAATAGGTGCTCTGTTAGGACACTGCGTTGCAGCCATTTCACAAAAGCAGCAGCACAGTTAACACTTGAACTCTTCCCAACAGGCTGTTTTTCGGTCAGAATATCTTGTCACAATGTGCTAGTGAAGGCTTCTCTCAAGGCGGGACTTGAGGCTGTTGTTGAACTTGCAGAAGAAAAAGAGTTGGGCATGGTTTAAGGTTGGTACCAAAGACGAATAAGGAAGTCAGAATAATCATTTTGACAAAATCCTCACAGCAGACGCCAAAGACTCACACGTCTTATCTTTAATGGGCTCAGTTTATTTCAAGCATTCTTATAAACTGCCATGAATATTTAAATGGTAACAAATATTTACCATTAAACCTGTAGAAATTAGTGTTTGTTTTAAAACCATGAACAATAACCACCACCATACTAATGCAGTCTTCTTGACCTACCTTCTGTTGTTACTAGATGACTTTGCCTTTTATCTGGAAACAAAAAAAAACCCACATCATGCTTATAACCTCCTAAGCATGACCACTTCTTCATTTATTTTTGTAGTAATTATAGACACTTTCAATGTCAAACAAATTATTGGATTAAAAATTAATTGTCACTGGGAAAAGCAAGGGAATCAAAACAAATTGATGATAATGGACGTTTTCATTCGTTCCAACCCCAGAAGCAGTAAAGAAAGAATTAATATTGGCTGGTTCTGGCTTTCTCACTTTGCTTTATATTAACTCATTTCAACTTCATTAATGGAAGATAAAACTTGAAGCTTTGTTTACACATCACCAAGTAGTACTGCTGAACTTCATACTAAAAAAGACAATGTGACTATGAATGACATCCCCTCAAAAACTAAAGCTATCAAGATACTCGTGAGCTGGAGGCACAGCTTTCTTATGGACTAATAAACTCCTCCAGCTGAAAAGAATATATTTAAGGCAATGCAAACCTAAAACATAACTATTAGTCCCATGTATTCAAGAAGGATTCAAAAACATATTTCTTTGACCAAAACATTTAAAAATCCATTGGTATGGATTTGTGCATCTGTATATATAGTTACATATACAAACACATACAGAGATTTTTTTTCAATTTGCCATACAGAAAGACATATTTATAGTATACATATATGTACGTGTATGAGGATGAAGTATTTAAAAATATATTCAGCTTGCTGCAGAATCACCAAATGTTAAAGCATTTGTCAACATGTAACTGCTTTGCAAGGATCACATACACTAATCCTACCACTGAAAACAGTAAATGCGTTGTTGTAGTTGCTTAGTATTGTGGTTTGGGGACAGATTGCGTTATTTACTTCCCTTGATGCTGCACTTATCTGGTTCATACGGTAGTCACATAGGCTAAGCATTAAAATCCTGGAGATCCCAAATGAGATAGCTAAGTACATTTGTGTGAGTTCAAAGCCCCAGTTTAGTCATTGAGTTTCCACACTTTTCCCAGAGGCTAGGTGTACATGGTTAACTTCCTTTCAAACCACATTTTTGTGGAAAAACAGACTTCCTAATTTGCTAACACCTCTACTACTACAAAAAAAAAAAAAAAAAAAAGAGTATTTCATACTTTCTAGATCTTAAAACAAGCTTCTCACAGTGTATATCCCATGATTAATGGTTCATCTAATGGGGAATTTTTCACTCACAGGGGTGTTATAGGAAAGCTCTACCCACAAAACTCATAGCTCTTCTTGTTTGCAGCTTTTGGTTAATTCAGTGAAGTGAATCACCTTCTAAATTAACATCCACAGTTTAATTGAAGTTTCCTGCCCGCTGCCTGTATATGACACATACAGAATCCAGAAAATTTCTCCATTAGACAACAGAGCAGAGGAAACTTCTGGATGCTCAAACTGCCAGAGGATTTGTAGTTATCTTTTGTGTGTGTTCCTGCTTGAAGCGCCTTATATGAATCTACTTAATGTTTTCTCAAAAATGTAGGAAGAGAGACAGGAAGTGATAAGCAAAGCTTAGCTATGCCATGACTTAATTAAATGTAGTCATCTGGGAACTATCTGACAATACCTCATTCCATGCAGAAGGAATTCCATTCCTTCTTGTATCATTATATTTTTAAAGCTATTATCACATACATAAACACAGACACAAACTCCTCCTCCTCAATTTTTGCAAATATCATCTAATCTAGTGTTTTGATTATACTCCCCTTCTGGAAAATGAGAGCGAGGGACCTAATGGAAAAACATTCGTTTAGACCACGAACCACAAGGATAAATACTGGACAAAGACATGTGGCTTTCACTCACCGCATGGATATATCAAATGTCAGTATCTTCCATCTGTTCTAAATAGATTCATTAAAATGCCTTTGTGTGATCTCTTTAGAAAACTAGTATGGCATGGGAGATCATCAACTGCAGAAGTGTTATGGAGGACAGATGTTTTCAGCATGTACTATTTTAATATTGTAAACGTTAAATAAAAAAAAAAAGAAAAGGAAAATTTGAAGAAAGTATTCAAGACCATCTAGGCATGAAAAATATTATTATAAGTTAAAACACAAAGACATCTAGCAAGGCAGGTGTGTCAAGAGAGCAAAGAGTGAAAAACTGGAAACAGAAAGACAACGTACCTCCTCCTGACCATTAGCCTTTAACCTCCCCTCTCTCACAGCCTTCAATCCTCCAACTGCAGTGAATGGAGGAGAAACTGAGTGTAGTATATCTAGGCAGGAAAACATAGAAAAGTTATTCAGTAGTCAGAGAACAGAATATATGCGAGAGATCTGGATGGCCAGACCTCCCACTGCTAACCCCAAGAACTGCATTCCCAGTGAAATATGTCAGAACAACTGAGAAGGCATACAAAAAAACCCCACTAAAATTGTTTTATTTGTAAACTTTTGTTTTCAATCCTTTATCTTCATGTAAGCAAAACAATCTGTATGTTTTATTGTTCAAGCTGTCTATTGCCAGAGGATGTGGTGAAATCAGAAAACTTTTGGATGTGCTGTCCCCTTGGCAGTAGGAGATGAGCATAAAGTGATCTGTGCAAACAGGCCACGAGCTGTGCTCCAGGATGAGCTGAGGGTACACCCTGCTAGGCTAGAAAGGGCAAATGCGTGTCCTTGTGCTTCTAAGGAGTCCTCTCAGGCACGTATAAATATGCAGTTCTTGCCTAAGAGGGGAAGACATCAAAGATCTGGGTAAGAACTTGCACTGAGATCTTAAAATGGCATTGGAAGTGGGCTGTGAGCCAGTGCAGAAAACAATACTGATTGTATCAGGACAAGTTGGTAGACATGGTTCTATGTTTTTGTAAACTTGCATTGCTCTTACATAGTTATACATTCTTAACAACTTCTGGTATTCATCTTTGAGGGACTACTTCATTATCTGCATTTTATTTTGATCCTCCACAGTATCTTCTGATTCGGGATCAGCAAAATATTAATCTTTTTATCCATTCTGGGGAGAGAAACAAGGGAAATAAACCCTCCAAGTCTCTACCAGTCTATATATAGAAAAACTATGTACATTTTATGACTTTCCTTGCCACCAAGCTTTTACACATTAAGGTATTCATTAGGAATTGGGTGGGCGGTGATCTGATTTTGTTGTGAAGATTATATGATTATTGAATAAAGACAACAGAGAGGTCTCTTAGTTGGTCTGGGTGATTCCATTTCATTCTGTCTCAGGGAAAAAATTCCACTCAGGATTTCTTGCCAGCGAGCAAAAATTCAATTCAGCTTTTCACAAAATATCATCAATAGCAAAATGTCAGCCTGTGATGATATAAGTAGTTGGCTCTGCTTTGACACAATCAGCTTGCACTTCCGTTTGGAAAAAGATGCAATAATATAACTGAATAAATGTCTTAATATCTCCCTACTACTTTAATGTCATCAGTTTCTGTATGGGTCGTTCAGTTAATAAAGATAAGAAACAAGGCTAACAGGCAGGATAATTTTCAAGCCTGTTAGAGAACAAGCAGCCTTGCTCTATAGGCACTGTCTTCCTGCACAGCTGATCTTACTTCAGTTGAAGCTTTTCTCTTGTCTATACCCACCACTCATCAGGGACACTATTCATTGCAAATACACCCTGGTTATTTCTTCCTGCTCAGAATGAACTCACTCAAACTATCAAACTGTAGTTTCCATATTAATGGAATTTTTACTATTTTCATCATTTGTCTTTGATATGTAATGTTACATTTGAAGTGCAAAATCATCACTGGTCAGATGTGGGCAGGACTAATGCTGCCTGCCTTGTCCCTCAGTCCATTTATATAATGCAGAGACGTGCTTCCTGGTGATGTCTAGTCATATCTCATTCAAGTCATATGACTCTAGTCATATTTCATTCAAGACCAGCTTCCATCTGTAACCTTCACTTACTCATATTTGGAGAATCACTTACAATTGTATTTAATAACAGTATTCTGCTTAACATGAGCTCTTCTTAGAGACTACACGCAACGGATAACAAGCTATAGTGGAAATAGTAATCTCTCAGAAACTAATCACGCTTCCTTAGATTCAAGGGATCTCATGACATAAGGCCATTCAATTTGTCCATAAATTGAACACTAATTTAAGGTATTTTTAGAAGCCATGAACATTTTATACAATAGTTGGTTTATGGAAGATGTACATATATGGTATAAATAATCTAAAGACATGCAAAGACAGCAAAGACAAACCCTTAATAATTTATGCTAATAATAAGACCTGACAGAATAAAGTGTTTATATAGAAAACATGTCTGCCAGTTCTAAAGAGTTCATACTGTAGTATGTACATGGACTTTATTAGAGCTCCTCTTTAAGATCACATAGTGCAATACAACTCTAAAATAATCAAAGCAGAACACAAGTAATTATACTTGTAGGTCATACGTTCAATTGTTTCTGTAAGGATTAATTAAAAAGGTGGTGTCCTACAATTTAAAAGCAAGACTCACATAAATATCTAAATTCCTAGTACAATTTTCAGCAAAGCTACAAGAAACTCTCAGTGGGAGGTGAAGTGAACTCCTAAATGCATGCGGCTAAACTTTAACTGGCAGAACGCTACAGTTCACAGGATCAGATTCAAAGTACACACAAGTCAATGAAATCATTCCTGCTGATTTCAGCGAGCTGTAGGCTTGACTCAGGCAAGGATGTCCACTCAGATACAGAGCTTTTCTTATGAGGAAAAGGGATCTTCCAATTGACATCAGACCAGCAGTACTGCTGATACTGGGGATCCAGCCTGGGGCCACCACAGCAGCTCCTGATTCTGTACTGGCTTCTCCTTAGATGGAGAAGAAGATGCATCTCCCCTGCCTCTGCCGTGCTTCTCTGCATTTTTATCATAGACCTAGAGAAAAGTACACTGTCTTTGCTCCCAGGAGAATACTGAGATGTGAACCTGGATGTGTCTTCTACTGATCAAACAGAGGAAACAGGAAGGTGCAAAAGCTACCAAAACAAAGCCAGCATGCAAAATTCATATAGTAACAAAGTGTAAAAGAGGTTGAGTACACGTGTATGTGAGCATACATGCACAATACTAAGGATTTTTATCAGCTGCCACTATTCAGCTCTTTCTTCCCATATCTGACTTGGTAGCCGAGTCATGGGAGAAAAGTACATCCCCCATCCCATGCTTCATTGCAGAACTGAGTCCTAGCCCTCGCTCCAAAATCAGCTTTGGTATGCACACTGCATCTGTAACTCCTCTCAGCCAGCTCAGGCTGCTGAGCAATGTGGAGTCAGGAGCACCACCGTGTGGCACCTGGGAAATAAAAAATAGAAAGTGGCTGCAACTGGAACAGCAACTGCAGTGACACAGATAAAGCTGGTGAGGGAAAGTTGTTACGAAAAGTCACAAAACTTTTCTTTTGAAGTAACTACAGATACTTGTTTTGTTCAGTTTGGGTTTTTTTTTTTTGTTTGGTTGGTTTTGGGTTTTTTGTTTGTTTTGTTTTTTAAATTTAAATATCTAATAATGCAGGTAGCCAGCTAGTAGATAGTATGCTGTGTAGCATGTGTAGGTGTGGGACCAAGGAGGGGAGATGCTTTGTGGTTTTTTAGTTTCTTTTAAAACAAAGATTGTGTTAACATTTGGCAGTGAAGATTTAGTTACTATAGTTACATTTTGGAAAACATTGCCTGGAATACTGCTAAATTTGGCTTCTGAAGCTTTCATGACACAATACTGTTTGTCATAAGAACATGGCAGGTTGTCATCTGTCCCTGTGACATCCTGAATAAGGTATCAATGCCAGATGAGCCTTGCATGTAAAGGTGCCCAAGGAAAGATCTAAAATACAGCATTGTTTTTCCACTCACCAGAATAAGCCCATCCTTTCAAACTGAATGACTTTTAAATTTGATAAAGAGAAAAAAAGAAAAGTGGGAAGGGGAAAAAAAAAAATGACACAAAACAAAGATGAGCCAAAGATAAACCTTTGTGCCAGAGATAATAGTACTGGGATGATCCATAAGACGCCGTGCTGCTACAAAACAGCCATTTTCCAGAAAACACAGTCAAGGAAGCACTTGAAGGTGCAGGAAACAAATGGCATACATGAAGCTTACTTAGCTATATACTTCACAGGTGTATAACAGCAGCTTTTTTTTCCATTTCTGCTGCATCTCCACTACCTTCCCTCCCCCACCTTCCCCCCAATATTTTCAAGAGGACACAGTATATTTCTTTTCCTAACCTGTTTTACTGCCTTTTCTCTATATTCCTACCCCTCCTCTGGGCAGAAAGACAGTTTATCTGTCCTAGGGATATTAGTTACAAAGTGGCACAATTCAGACAACAACTGGAAGCTGCAGAAGGAGAGTACATAGCAACTGGTCCTTTGGGTAACAAGCTTCTCCCATCTTGCATCATCAAAAATGAATAGGATGGCTGGGCAGTACTGAACTCCTGCCAGTCCCCACCAAACTCTTGTTCAATTTTAAAACAATCAATTACCTTTGTGTTCCGTCTCATTCCCCTTTCAGCATCTCAGAAACATCTGCAATCTGTTCTATTGCTGTTTTCCAAACCTCCTTAGAGCCCTGCCTTTCCTGATGCCTGTATAACACGACAATGGTTAAGCTTCTGCTGTACTGAGGATCCTGACTGTCATCTTAACTAATAACACCACTTGCATTTCCCATCTGCATGTATCTGCCAGTTGTATCTTACACTTCAAATGCAAGCTCAGAGTGATGACCATTTTTTGTTCTGCATTTGGATAACTTCTCCAGCCAACAATAAGAAGAGGTACATCAGATAAATGAGGTACATCAGATCCAGCTTGTTTGGACAACAAGAAGAGTTACAGATAAGCCATTATTTGTTTGAAATGCATGTAGGCAGAAATATAATGTGAGTAATTAGTTCCAAAGATGTAGAGCTAGAAAAAATCTCATCTCTGTAAAAGAATTTTTTATAATAGTGATAAGAAATACTCAGTCTTCCTATGTTTTCTAAACTTAAAGAAAACAAATCAAACAACATAATTAAACCCAATGTTTTAACCAACTCCAAAGATCCCATATTTCACAAAACAAGCTTTGTAATATAGGACTGTGCACTCAAATGTTGGATTCTACCCTTCATTCAGAATATGAGTAAATTTTACTGAGAAATGGCCCAGGTCCCAGCCATGTGACGTACTCATGTGGGAACCTGTGTTGCCTACCTTTCTCCCAAGTTCCTGGGATGTTATGGTGAACATGGTTGAGGAAAGCAGGCCCCAGTGCTGGGAAACAGCTATCATATGTTGTTGCTGGTCACGACATTAAGATACCAATGTATTTTCCTCACTTGTGGGCAGCCAGACCCCGCAACAGGCAGGTGGGCTGACCTCCTTCTGCAAGAGACTAGCTGTGCATCTCCTAGCAGCAGTCTATCTTCCAGTAAGAAAAACAAATTCTGTTCTCCAGGGAGACTATAACTGTTTTCTCAGTTTGCAACAACAACAAAATGCCTTAGGTACCCTTTACACAATTAATATTACAGAATTAGTGTAACAAATTGTGATGACTGCAAAAAAAAAAAAGGAAGAAAGACTACAATTAAAACTACAAGAAAAGAGTTCCAGTGGAAATAAAATATATACTCCTGTACTACAGAATTGGTGTGTAGGCGTGCTTATGTGCACACTTTACTACACTGTAGAAACTACATGTAAAAAATTGGCTGGTTTTCAAAATGCAATATACAGCAACATAGATTTTGATAAAATTTAAGTAGCCCTATCTAGTTTTCTACTTTCACAATGTGCAAAACAGAAGTACTGTGTACAAAGCATCAGGGTCTGGTCTGATTTACAGCAGTGTAAGTCAAAAAGGATCCCAGACCAAGTCAGAAACTCAAAATAGAAATCATAGATTGTCTCCAGAGAAAAAACATCATTATGGTTACAGTTAACGTTACAGTTAACAATAGTTAAACATCAGAGTGATTATTTGAATTCTGATCGAGCTTGGGCATCAGTTTAGATCTTGGTCACTTTCTACTTATAAAAATACACACTCAGAAACAGTCACCAGACCAAAAAGAGGAAGGGAGAGCGGCAGTGAAGTAGCTGGCTGAAGTGGCTGGTTGAAGGTGTGCCAGCCCTGCAAAGCTGGGAGTCAACCCCAGGACAGTCTGGGTCCTGGCTAATGTGTCTGCTGCTGCAGTCTGCCACCCCCGGCTTTGTACCACCTCAACTTTCTACTTACAGCTGGAAATCACAGAAAAAAATAGTATCTCTAAAGAGATTTTTAGCTTTTCTGCTGGCATTCCCAGCTGGAAATAGTACTTTGTGTTTTTTTTATTCTCGTCTTTCAAGTATTATTTTGATATTTTGTGTTTGTAAGACCAGCTTGCTTTTGGAAGTACAGAAGTTTGCAACAACAAATAACCAGAAGAATATCAGCTAACAGAACATTTCTGACTCTTCAGAAATGTTTGGTTTGGGTGTTTAATGCAAGAAACAGTGGAAACCCTCCTGCTTGCACATACAACAAACATTTTGAGCACAGCTGGCTGCATGTTTTCCTGCATGGCTGTGTCATGTCACATTCATCACTAAACATGGTAGGCTGTGGTCACACCAGTGTCCTGAAGCCTCCCCTGTCAGCCAAACATTTAAAAGTTCCTCATTACCCTTTCCACAATGTTGCAAGAAACAGGAAGAGAACAGCTGAACGTAACACTAACATATAAGCTATAGCATCTATTTCAGTGCCTTCAGGGAAAGATTTCTTCAGTGGACATATAGGAGAGAGGAGCAGTTTCCCACTCCCACATGGAAGTTCCTTTCCACTTCACCCTTCTCCCCGAATGGTAAATCCTGGCAATACCAACGATTCAAAAGACAATATGAACATATGGACTTTTCTAATTGCTGTCCTGCAGCAGCTTACTAAAATAATAATACACTTTATTTATGCAGCACCTGTCTGTGAAAGCATCCTAGACACTTTAAATACAGAGCAAAGCACATGATAAAAATAAGTATGCACAAGAGGAAAACAGAAATCAATAAACATAATTCAAAATAATAAATACAACTAGTGTGCCTTGAAAGCTGCATTATGATTAAAATAATCCTATAAAGCTAACTTCCTAAAAGAGCCTTTTCCAAGCGCCTTGTCAAGTCCCAGGAGAAAACCTCATCCAACACACCAAAGCCACAAGAACAAAGATACAGACACTCTTGTCAACTTTTGCAGTGTTAAAGCCACACATTTTTAAGCTCTCAGAGGAAAAGACCCTGTGACTGCTATTTACATTACCTTAGGTGCTTAGGAGGTAATAGCAGCCAGGACCAAATCTCCATTAACCTAACCACTGTGCACACATAACACACGATGAGAGGCACAGCACAAGCCCCATGCTGGGAGGGGAGATGTTCCTGCCACCCCCCACAGGCCTTCACCTCAGCCATGGCAGCTCACACGTCACATCCCCAGGTCCTTCCCTTCATTAGTGGGGAACCTCCTCTCCCAGGCAGAAATGGCCATTGCAAAGAGTAAAAACTCATGTCACAGGAAACTTGCAAGCCACATATAAATGGGAGGGAAGGGAAACCAGAGAGACAGGAGGTTACTTTCATAAATTCTGTCTCCAAGGCAGTGCCAAAGGCAGAAATACAGCTCAGATCTCCTGTGTCTGAGCCTGTCTCTCTGTTCTATGGACTTGACAAGAGCCATGACAACTCATTGTAAATATGAGAGCACAATCTGAGGATCAAGCTGCTTCTAAACCACTTAGCACACAAGGAAAATTTGATGTGATGCATAATTGTACTGATAGCTAAAAAAGTGAATCCACCAGTGAAAACAGAGCAGAATCTCATCTTCCATTCTCAGGCTGCATGATTATAATTCTATGATTCTATTCTATAATAATTACTGCATTTTGGACAAGCTGGCAAAATACTCAAGTAGTTCAGCAAAACCATGTTGTTATAGTCTGGCCTTGAGCTCAAGCAAGTGAGCATCCAATGAATATACAGCATGGAAAGTGAGGGCCCAGCAGTCTTCCTGAGAGGGGAAACCCCAGGCATGGGCATAAAGCTTCCTGAGATTAAATCTTGGCCCTTTTGAAATCATCAGGATTATTTTTTCCTCTATGTTTTCCATAACATCACCTTCTGCAAAAGAAACAACCTGGATTTCTCCTGGATAGTAGGTCTCGTGCTGTGCAGAAATCGCTTGGAGGCAAGCAGTGAGTCGGGGAGGCACCTGCCTCGCTCAGCTCCATTGCCAAGCCAGGCAGGTGTGCAACAGCACAGGACGCCAAAGCACTGATATAGATCCAACTGCCTCTTGTCAAAGCCCCTTAAAATATAACTGACTGCATTAAATATTGTGATTTATTAAATAGAAATAGGCTTCTGACTACACACACTATCACACACAAAGCAAAATAATTTCTTTTCACATTACACCTTGATTATGTATATTTATGTATGTTACTGCCCTGTACCAGGCATCATACCGAAACAAATTCCCTCATGCTCCTTCCCCAGCCTTTCCACAGGCCAGACATGTCACTTCTGAGTGACCTAGTTTTTGACAACACGAGTGAAGAGATCTGTAACATGTCACTCCTGCTCCTGTCACAAAGCGAATGAGAGGAACATTGCTGCCTATTATCAGCAGCATCAGGGGCCAAATTTTAGCAAGACATCTTTAAATGGCAACACTGGGAAAAAAAAAATGAAGTGCATTGAGGCTATCAGTGACCCTAAGATCTCTGTCCATAACTGGAGCCGGGCCTCATGAAAGCTCCCTGATAGATTTAGGCAGCTCCAACCTGCTCTGATGAGAAACAGTCCAGAGCATCCAAGCTGACAGCAGAACCACCCGGCGGAGGCTCTGCTATCCGGTGACCCACCATACCAGAGGCTACTGAAATCTGAAAGTACTGATGAGGGCTCTTCTGGCCCTCTGTGATAAGAAAGTCATTACTGAGTGACAAGAGGAGTCTACGACCCGTCTGGAGCCGGATTGAAATTCTCAGTATAAATCAATGGTCCTCAGATACAAACACTCACAAATCTGAAGACAGAGCAAGACTGCTATTTCACCAGTTTTGCAGCTTTCACATCACTGTCCCTGACTGAAACAAAGTTCATAAAAATTAATAAAATTATAAAGATCTCTATACTATACCTCCACTGGCATTTGATTTTTCAAAACCACAATTTTTCAGGAATAATGATAACAATTTTGTAACTTTGGGGGGAAAAGAGTTCTTTGCTATTTAGAGTATCATACCAATTATTACGCATGAGGCAGCTCACAGTCTCAGATAAGTATGATATGATGGATGAAGAGCTCAGAAAATAGAAATAAATATCTTTTTCACCCACAAGGGTGAACCTATCTCCAGTTAGACTCAGCTCTCTTTAGAGTACATTTGCAGAGGTGGTCAGATCATTCAATTTAAGGCACGTAACGTGGGTGCCTTGCACAGGGATATAGTCTCCCAGGGAATGACTTGCAAGAAGAATGCTCTAGCAGAGCATAATCTACAGCACTCAGTTTGAGGACACATTTGTTATTAGGCCAAATTCCAGAATTTGATTGGTTAACTTGGTCCATCTTCTTTAAATTCAACCCAAATCACAGTGCACCTAGAAGGCAAAGACTGATCAAAGATAAAGTAAAATTAAAACATAAACTTTACCTGTTTATTAACTTTGTCAGCAATGGCTGAACCCAGATCAGAATGACTATTTCCCTGTGTCACCTGGGAGTGGGGTGGAAAACACAGCACAGGATAGTCACGGGGAATGTGGTCTTACCCAGAAGAGCTGATCTGAGGGCAAATTATCATCCTTCTAACATTATCACTGTGGCAGAAGGGAGAGACTGTGTCTCCTGTCCCATTTATCCTGGGAAAAAGACATTACAGCAGTGGCAACTTTTTAATCAATTTCTCACAAGACTTGTTTCCATCATTTGAAGGTGATGGCATATATCTCTGCCCTATAGCGATGAGACAAAGATTTGTGCAGCGCTTTCTCCAAACTTAAGTGTGCAATTGCATGAGTCATTTGTTTTCCAAAGTCCCCATTGTTCATGTTTCAGAAACTATTCAGTCTGAAGGATTATGTGTCCATGGTTAACAATATACTGATGTTTACTTCACACTTTTCTACCACCCACATTTACCAAAAAGAATACACGCTGTGGCAACTCTACACAAAGCCATCGTTCCCATGAGGCAAATATTATACTATTTACTCTCAGACCAACAATATAGAATTGAGAAATTAATTTTATTTGATTTAATCTACATGATTTGCAGATTTAAGGTACCGCTACCCCCACAAACAATAAGATTATACAGAGTGAAAAGAAAATTAGTAGAAATTCAAACAGCGAGTCAGAAAGTGCAGTTCTCAACTGTATGATTCTCAAATCTCCAGAGGCCAAACATTTCCTAGAACTAAATAAGGTAAAGCCAAATAGAGACAAGGCATTTTACAAAGGCATGCATTCATTTCCATAGGCAGGGTCCTCAACTAGCCATGCCTCAAATTATTTCCAAACAGAAGTTCCAAGGCACAGGGAACTGAGGTCTCACTCATTGGACAGAGAAACCCCATCTGGAATGCAGATGATATGAACGTCACTAGGGTCACAAAATGGTTCCTGTTCCTTTGCAATGCTTCCCCTCTGCACTGAACAATGTTTTGGAGATGCTCTATGCTCACAGCCCAATTCACAGTAGTCATGAATTTAAAACCAAAAAAAAAAAAACCACCACACTGAAGACATATTAGACACAAACCAATAACTACCTTGAAACATTCTTAGCTTTTGGTTCTTTCTTTTATGTTCAAGTGTAAATAGACGAATACAACACAGACACAAAAATAATGCACTCATCCAGGAAGAAGTTTCTTCCTGCAAAGGAGAAAATCCCAGTCTCAACAGCAACAAAAACAACTCTTACATATAGACTTCCAGAACAGTGGATGACTTGTAGACCAAATTCCCTAATGAACGCAGAGAAGTCGCAGTATGACAGCCTTAATGCTTATGGTCACAAAGCAACACAATGCGCTATAAATCAATCACAGCTGATTGTTAAAAGCAGGAAAAAGTGGGGACACTAATTTCTGTACTTAATTTATCATCATGAACTAAAGTAGAGACCTACTTTACCCCCGAGGAATAATTCCATCAAATAGAAAGAGGACTCACCTGGAACATATTTAGGATTCAGTGGTCTCAGGACTGAAGTCAGCATAAACATCTTGTGCAGGGTTAAGACAATGGCCAGTTCTAGAATGAGAAAATAAATAAGAGGTCAAAAAATTTAGAGCCAATTTATGCTTTACTTCTGTCACCAAAGCTACAGAACTCAGCCTGGGATCTGTTCTACTTGTTCTGCAGCTCATGATCCAGAGAGATGCACAGCAGTTCCTGTGCTTCCACTGCCAACACATTCTCATTTAAATTCATCCTTTGATGCATCCAACTGCAGGTTGAGACCTGAGGTGCATGAGGCCATGAAGTATCTCCATTATAGCTCTGTTCCAGAAGAAGAACTTTAGAACCCTCCTGGCCCTGATGCTTTCTCACCTTTCTTCCCATTCCTTGTGAATCTCATTTCTGTGTGTGCAATATCCCTGTGGTAACTTATAAAATGATATCATAAATAATGCAGAGAACATGCTGGTTGTTTTACTTTCTCTCAGATGCTAGGAAAAAAGAAAGCAACCACAAATTCTCCCTTGCTTAGCCAAAATGGCACAAAGTACTCATAGCCTATCAGTGGATCTAGCCCACCACATGTGCAGATAGTTCTGTAACAGCTGCAAGTTAGTTCCTAATCTACTTTCTACAAATTAAAGACTCAGTGACCAGTGCCCCTTCTTCAAACTCACAAAAGAGAGAAATCCATCTCTTGAAAGACTTCCAGCTCTGTTTTCAAGTTCTAACAGGGCAGAAAGTGCTCCAAAAATTGCCATTCTCCAGCTCCAGGAAACAGAGAGAAGCACATCAGACAGTAGAAAATATTCCGTCTCCCATTTCAAAGTTTCAGATCTTAGATTTTATCTTAACTTACTCTAATTATTTCATTAGATTAATCTCCACTTGTAAAAGGGCTATAAAAATCATCTCTTCCTCTGTCATGGACAGCAACAAATAATACTTACAAAGAATGGTTATATTTTATTTTCTCATCAGAGCTTGAAATAAACCATTATAAAGTGTAAAGATCAATGGCAGAGAGGCTCTGTGGAATTAGCACAGATGCAATATGAATTCTCTTTTTAATCTTCAATTTCATCTGTAAATACAAGCACATAATCTAGGTGTGTATCTCATATTTTGCAGCTCAGTGCTAATAAAAATATGCCAGAGAGCAATATAATGATAAAAAATTCCTTTCCAAAGGTGCAAAATGACACAGAAGAATCATAATGAGTTTTTACACTGCAGAGTCTTTCTTCAATTACTCAGGAGATAAGGATGACTTGAGGACTTTGTCATTCAATTGCAAATTAAAGCATCACTTCACATGCAGCAGGATCAGGCACTGAAATCACTTGTCAGGAGTTAGGCACTTATAAGAGCTTCAGTGTCTGGAACTCATCCTATCTTTTCCTGCCGACTTGTGTGCCTGGATGAGGCTGCTCTGTGCATTCAACCATTAGGGCCTCAGTGCAGCTGTTTGTCCAGCCAGAAATATTTTCAATAAAATAGAGGGAGGAGGAAAAAGAAATGAAGGAGCAGAGCTCTACCCCATCTCCTAGCTTGGGATCAATAATTTTGCACTCAACCAAAATGATTTAAAGAACTATGATTCCTTATGCCTATCAGCTATGCTTATTAACAGAATATTTTATGTATGTACAGAGTATTTTTAACATCAAAGGTGCCAGTTAAGGGAAGTATCACTACTCAAAACATACAAACCAATTTGATTGATGTGGGTTGTTCTTTGGCATAGTGCCCTAGTGGCTAAAGCAATTTCCACAGATCTGAGTTACTTTTAAATCTTTCTCTTTCCTGGTGGGTTATTTCTCCAACATTCAAAGCCAGTCACGTGGCTATAGACTATTCTGGAGATCCAGATGCATTCCTCCATCTCACCAGTTGCCTTCACGATGCTTTCTATAAAAAGATTTAAAATTAACTGAAACAGAAAACAGAAACAGAGCTTTTCCTCCATTATTGAATAAGCCTCCCACACAATCTTTCTGCCAAAGTACCCATTCTATTTTAACTCTAAAATAATTTTTTTTTTTTTCATGTGACCTGTAACAGATTCAGCAGGAGGGGCTGAGAGAATGCCAACCGTGAAATATCCCGCTAATTGGAATTTAGGACACTATAGTGAAAGACATGACCCAGTCCTCAAGTCTCCTCAAGCATCTGTGGGATTTGATATTTTGACTCCTAGATTCCAGCTGACTTCTCTAACCACAACGTTCTTTGAAGAAATGAACCAAAGAAATGTCCTTTTTTGATAACTTTCCTTTGTTTGAGGCCCAATAGATAAAATAGGTGGGGAAATCCAATAGCTGTCTCATGACTCTCAGTGAAAGTCCTGAGTCATTCTTAAGTGAGAGACAATACTGTTTTGTTAGGGTTTTTTTACCTTTGACATTTACATCCAAACACCAAGAGGTCAGGGAGCTTTCAAAGTGTCTGTTTGGAGGTCTGATATCTAATTCACCACAGGTATCTTTCACCTTTAATGATTTCTGGAATCGAGACCAAAATTACTTTACAGAACCACATTTTAAAAACTATGGAATTTAGCCATGCATTGGAACATATGTAGAAGCAGAGAAATTGTAGCCAACTGCATCAGGACTACCAGTACAATAACATCTTTCCAATGTCAACATTAAAAGGAAGCTTTTAAGATTAGAACTGAAGGCCCTGTCAGAAAAATGCATTACAGTAAAAATAGTACAAACTGCTTAGTACTTAGGGAAACAGTAACTAGATTTACACCAAGGCTGTGAAGGTATCCATGTATTGTATGGACACAAGAAAAACGGGTTCAGTTTTAGCAATAAATGGTGAGTGAATTCCCAGCACAACCGTTCAGGCCTACTGACATGTGGCTTGAAGCACAGTCCATCATTAAACTTGCAACACACCCTCACGGGAAGTGCAGCAAGAAGAAATACCTTTCAGAAAACAAAGTACTTTTTTTCACCCATTAAGCTTTATTCATTGTGAAGAAGTGTCATGCAATAGAGACAAGCTACTTCTCCACCTGCTAGTCCTAAACACACATGGCTGCAGCAATCCAGTTGTTCGTGGAGACTGACTGAGGCAAGTGAGGAATTACAAAGAGAGTAAAGCAATGAGCCATCGCCCTCACCCTCTTCCCGTCATCCCACTGATAAGAGATGAACACATCTGGCTTTGACTACAAGATACCTCAGTACATGCCCTGCCCAACAACTTACAATGGCCACAAGTCATTTGCAAAAGTAAGTTCTTATCGAGAAAGAAAAAAATCGGTTCAAAAAAGCATTCAGTTTCTTAACACGTCAATTGACTTCACCAAAATATTTTGTCTGGCATTTTATGAGGCTTGAAATTTTACAATAAACTGAAATTTATCCATAAATGGTGCAAGCTGATGGCCTAGTCCCTTGGCACAAGTCATCATGTCTTCCTATACTCAGAAGCCTCTGATTTGCAGTACCCCTCAGGCATGGAAGCAAAGCTCAAAAATGCACTGTACCACTCACGCAGGTCAGACCTTACTGTAAGCGGGAGCTTTTATCAGCAAAGACTTTTAGAACCACTGTGCCTGAAGTTTTGACTGTTGTCATAAATTATGAGGATTCTTGCTTCCAGATAAGACTTTTTTCCCCAAAGCTACACTAAACATTTAATTGTCCATTGAGACTGAGTAAGGGAGAAGGAAGGGAGGAGTTGCACATCATGATGTGAGCAATGAGGAAAAAAAAGAACTGAAGAACATACAAGGCTAGGAAAGTCTTAAAGTCAACCAAGTGAGTAAAAATTCATGAGGCGAATTCAGAATTTTGCTAGAAGGAAAGTAGGCCTCCTTTTCTCATTCCTCTTATGATCTTTGACTTTCTGAGCCTTTTTCAGAGAAGCAGCCAGTGGTACTCCTAACAGTGCATCACTTTTGGGAAAAGCAGTTACCTGCTTTGGGATGTAGTGAATCAGCCACTGAAACAGCCAGCCCAGAACTGTGAGAAAGAGGCTACAACTACAGTCCATCACAGTTATTTTTACTGCTTATTCTTGTACTTCCTTTGCCCTTACTGAACAGGATTCTGCTGGAGGATTATACTCAGCACACACAGCAAATATATTCACTCATCCACAGGAAAAAATCTTGCCTCCACATGATTTCAAGAGGCTACAGAGATGAAAGGAAACATCCGATTCTCTTCATAGGTTCTCTCCTTGAGGATGTAAGAAGAAGGGAGAGAAAAATAAGGAAATGTGCCTGACACTCAAGGGAAAAATCAGAACGATGAAAGAAAATGGAGGCATGTTCAAGAAGGCTGATGCTTGTTTAGCTTGCTTCTGGGTCTCAGTGCCTGATTGAAGGTGCTGCGTGACAAAATTGCTGAACTCTTTCCAAAGAGCTTTCTGCTCTGCAAAAGCTCTCCTGTTTACAGAGGAGTCTTGCCTTGTGTCCAGCCAATTGGAGGAACAAATCAAGAAAAAAATTCAATTTATAGGTCATTTTGAATCTCAAGAAAGTGATCAGAAACATGAAACAAACGTAGACATCAGATACTTTTTTCAGGTAACATGAGGTTGTTCCAAAAGATCATTTCAGAACATCTGTTGACCTGTGGATGTTTAGGATGAGAAGCTTCAATCAGAAATCCGGTGTGAATTTCAAATAACAGAAGCTATAAATTGTAAGCACAACACAGGAGAAAGTACATATAACTGGTTCAGTTTCACAATAGCTTGCATCTCAGACACAGCTATAATCATTCTGCTTCTAAGAAAATATAAAGATGCAATTTTTAGAGCTGTGTGGATTATAAAATCAATACTTCTATTATCAGTTGTGAAAAAAAAATTGTAATTTGTTTTTTTTTTATTTTCCTACTGTTAGGTAATACCTGTGAAACTTGAAAGCATGAAAGTTGAATTTATGTATATATGTCTATATGCTATTTGAGAGTTTTTTTCCATTTCTATATATTCATACATTATCTTGTCACAAATACCATCCAGACTGCTCCATTTGTGTTGGAGTTTAGGTCCCATTAAAAAGAATAATTTCCCAATATATAAAGCACATCTTCTATTACATAATTAAAATAATCTACTTTTAAATGAAAAAGCCATAGCTTGGCAGAGAGCTAACACAGCCCAAGAATTTCCAAGGAACGCGGTCAATTGTGGCTGTGTCTGCCTGTTTTGCAGTGGCCCAGGGAGAACGACTGTAAGTTTGTTTGCAAAGGTAGTTTGAAGCAAAAGGCAAAAGCAGCAGCCAGAGAAGCAGGTAGGCTGCAGGAAAGAGAGGAGGCTCTAAAATATCTTCTTGCATTTTGTACTGTATGTGAATAAAATTTTCTACACAAAGTGTTACTAAGAAGTAAGGCAACACATGACAAAACTTACCTTTTAAAACTCTTTAGATATACTATTAAAAAATACTTTGACTCCATAATTGGTCATGCAAATTCCAATAAAGACATATTTGCATAGTTCTTTCTGTATCTACTTTACCGAAAATAAACATGCTTCCAGACTGCATGACACTGCAGAGGTTAGCACCAATAGGCAAACATCTTCTTAGTATCTAAACCCTTAGTCTTGTTTTATGATGTAGTTCTTGATCAGATGACTGACTCAGTGTTTTACCTGTTTTTTTCTTTCCCAATAATTTCACTCAATTTTTACCCGCTTTTTTCATGCAACATAAATAAACAACATTTGTCTGAATTTGCTTCTTGGATATGAATGACTGTATATGAAAGGTCACAAATAAGGAATAGAAAGGGAGTCTGCAAAGAAGATGAAGACTTCCTTTTTACAAGGAGTCACATGGAAAAGATGAGGGGTAACAGGTACAAGTTACTCCTGGGGAGATTCCGATTGCACACAAGAGGAAAATTTTTCACAATAAGAACAATCAGACATTGGAATAATCTCCCCAGGGAAGTGGTGGATTCCCCAACATCGGACAGTTTAAGATTCAGCTGGACATGGTGCTGGGCCATCTTGTCTAGACCATGCTTTTGCCAAGAAAGGCTGGATCCTTGAGGTCACTTCCAACCTGGTATTCTATGATTCTATGACTCCATGATCCTATGAAATATGGCAGAAAGGTTTGTGGAGACTGAACTATTTTTAATATCGTTTTAGACAGCTTTAGATTTCAGTTTGATGATACTAATATAGGACCTAGTATCAGCACTATCCTAAAGACAAAATAAAAAGGGGCCAAAACCATAAAAGAAAACCAAACAACTGAGAAATGCATCCTTTGGGACAGGAATTATTCATGGGAATACAAAAAAATGAAACAAAAGGCTTCTTCAAGAATAAACTATACTTTCTATAACCAGTTATGTTTGCTGGAAAATTTAGGGGAAAGGAAAACCTGTAAGTGTTGATAATAGCACGAACCTTGTCAGGATGGGAGCGTATCTGTCCCCAATGCCTTGTAACAAGGTAAATGGTGCAACGATACAAATACATCCCTGCAAGTATTTGCCGCAAATATTTCATTCTAGCCATTAGTGAAGAAACAGCCTGACCTATTTCCTTCAGCACTTCCCTCCCCATCTCCCCCAGCCCTCGAGGCACTGGAATACAAAGCTATTTGAATTAACGTGCCTGGTACTAGTTGTTTTAATACAGGTTCAAAGGACTTCAGTGCAAAGTAATGACACCCAACTGCGTGCAATAAATTTGTTTTCTACCTTGTTCTTGTCTGATCAGTTTTTTACTCTTTCCTGACCACACTCAAGCAAGCAGACAAATATTTTGTTTCAGAGCCATTTTACTGGCCTAAGCAGCAAAGCAGCTGTTGCAGATGACACACACTTTGGTCTAAACACATTTCCGGTCTTTCAACCTTACATAATGGTAAAGAAGAAAGGGAACATTCACCCTTTCAGGCACCTGATAAATTCTTCCCAGCAAAGTCAAGAACTGTGAAGAAACACAGGATCTAGCTCAGCATTACACGACTGGATTTAATTAACCTTTTCAGATTTTCCTGAGAGACTCCTTTGAGTTTACTTCTGGTTTGGCATTTTGTCCGTTCATATTCAGCTGGTGTTTTTTCATATGCTTTTCAAAAACCAAGTTTATTCTGTCTGTCTTGTGCCTTTGCCACTTAGTCACATGAAGTTAGATTTGTTCAGAGAGAAGTTTAACCACAGATATCAGTAGATATTTATAGGTCCAACTAATTACTTCAGCAATTCTTTAATCCCTTAAACAGATACTTTGTTCTTATCTTTTCTTCCACAAAGGCACAGTTAAAACATTCTCATGAACTGACTGACATTTTTGATTGGTACTATATAAATATAAGTTATTTATATATTATAAGCACAATATTATAAGCACAAATTAATCTTTGGTATATGAAACATTGATTATCCACTGGAAATCAGATGACAGTCTGGAAAATGACTGCAAAATATAAAGCAAAAGAGGAAAAATCTAAGAAACAAATATTCAGTGTTTACCCTTCTCTGTATTGTGTTGGTTTGTCCACAGGCTTTTTATTTGTCTTTTCCAGAAAGGTTAGAAAATCTTTCAGTTCTACATAGCTGGGAAACAGTGCCTAAGGTATATATGCCAGTTTTTATCACCCCAAATAAATTCTGTAATAGCCACCACTGAAGCTATTCAAACCAGCATTGATTTCCCCATGCTACCCTACAGCTCCCCCACAGGGCCCCAATATGCAGCCAAGGGAAGTACAAGTCACGGAAGAATGTACAAAGGTCTGAATAAAGGGCTATTCCTGCTTTTCCCTAGCGGCTTATGTCAAATTCCTACAAACTCCCCAACAAGCTTTACTGAAGTTTTGTAGCAGTCTGAATTACACTTTGTTAGAGCACGGTCTGGCCATGAAAACAGACTATACAAGGTCTTGCTTTAGTTACTTGCTGTCAAGAAGACAAAAAAGGGGAAAAAAAACTCAAAAGAAAGTCCAAGCAAAAACTGAAATATGCACTTCCCTCACACTGACTCAGTGTACCAAGTTGACTTTTGAAAATACAGACTCCTGCAGAAGTAGAATCACTAGATTAAAGATCCCGGCTGGTACTGCCATTACACATTGGAAACAAGCATGTTGCTGCAGTTACCAGCAATAAGTAATTGCTTTGATCCCAGGTGTCTGGGAATTGTCATTTTGAATGGCATTTCAAGGGGAGTCCTTTGAAATTCTTGAATATTTCTGAGCAAGAGTTAAGATATTTGGAGATACACAGGATTTGAAGCACTTTTATTTGAGGATGACTCTTGGCTGTCCGACAGCTATCTGTGCTAACATACACTGCCTAAAATAAAACTAGATCTACACCTGAAATTTATTGGCATTATTAAAGAAAATACCTGTCGTTAATCACCAATAAAACAGATCCTTTGAAAGATGGCATTCTTGTTTGTTGGCAAAACCAGAACATCTTATTTGGTTTCAAACACCATATGAGCTGTAATTTACAGCTTCACATAATTATAATAAAATATGTCAATGAAAGTAGGAAGTAAAAGCCCAAAACAGACACAATTATTTACCAATTTTGCACTGGACTATGCTGCAAGAGAAATGGGATTTTTAATTAAAGTATGGTGGAACAGATTATACATTGTATTTTGACTTCTAGAGTTAGAATTTCTCTTTAGCACTAGAGTTACTCAAAATGATAAATGTTTCATACACTAGTGTATGGAAAGATTTCATATGAATTTTTTCATTAAAATCTCAATACTAAATATTAACTATTTAATTAAGTGTAGAGATCATGCTTCCAATGTTTAAAAATTCACTTGCATCTTTCACTTACATCTTCTACAAACTAAAAAGAAACCACTCATTTCTATTTCTGCTTTCTTTTTCCCCCCCTGTATCTATTTTTATAATGAAAGAAAGCAAAGATTACAGGTATTCTGGGGTGGGTTTTTTTTAAGGAAAAGTTAGCAACCTAAAGGTTTTCTTTCTTTTTTTGCTTAAGACTTTTTTTTTGTTTCACCAAAGTGAAAAATGTCAAGCAAACTGGGTACTTTTTAAAATACCATTATCTTGGTTAATAGACATGTTCTATTGACAACTGCAAAGAAAAATACATGTATCATCTGCATTTGTTCACAGTATTTTGGGGGGATTTCATTAAACATATATACACATTATGGTCGTGTTCTCATGAAAGCTTTGTAAAGACAGAATTTTAGTTTCCCATAGATTTCACTGCAAAATAAATTATTTAGTAACACAATTATAATGACCAAAAATGTTCTTTTTTATAAAAAACAAACAAAAAAACAACCCAAACAATTAAGGTCATATCAGTGAATACTGCTAAGGACACTGCAGTGAACAGTCTCCTACAGTCCTGATCAAAATCTAAGAATTGCACTTACTCAGATAACTGCAGCTACTTTGGAAATTGAAGTCATCCAGCCTTAATAACTCCAGAAGCAAGCAACGTAACTGCTTGTTCTTTTTCCACAGTCGTTACACATCAGTCCCCTACTCTGGTGTATTTAAGGGAAAACAGCTAACGTGTCCTTGGAAACAGATCCAACCTTTGCATATTTTAATAGGGAAACTAAAGTTGTGTCAGACAGATAGGGCACTCTCTGCTTCACATGTGGTGGTGCGTGCAATATCCTGAGAACCGCTGCAGTTCTGGTAAGGGAGCTTAGGCACCCAACTCCCTAAGCCCCTTCTAAAATATTCAGTTTAAAATCTTCCATAGCATAATTGACTGGCTTATTCCACTTAATTGGGCTTGCTTCCCTACTAGAATTGGAAAATGAGTAAACAGAGCTCTCAGCATGGATATACAGCAATGTTTTAGTTTTGCCCTGGAGCAGAACTTCCTTCAAGGTAGGAGCTACCTTCAGCTCTCATTAAACAGCAGCATGAGCTGGGACTGTATGGCATCCTGCATATGGCATATGTGAGCAACAGACAGACTGCTATTTATTTTTTTATTTATTACAATTTCACAGGAGCCTGTAAGAATGCTAATAAACACACAGAAAATTCATATTTCTCTCAGACAACACTGGAGAACATCCAAACAAAGAAATTAGTGTGTGAAGCCTTTGCAGAGACAGAAGTAATTACATCTGGGTGTGGAAGGTTTTGACAACTAGGAAGGACTTAACTATATAAAAATGTTGTGGATGGAAATAATTTTAAAAACATCCATGGTAGTTGGGTTTTTTTCAAAAGATAAAAACACTAAGCCTGATCGTATGATTGAAAGTATGTTTAGCCAAAATAAGACAGCTTTTTCATGAACTTAGGTAGTACTTACAGTCCGCATGCACACAAAATTTTGCAACAGAAAACATCCAGGGACAAATCATTTTGAGCAATCAATGTTTTGTAAAGAGTATCTCCTGTGATTATGAATATTTCTATTAAAATGGAGTAGTTGATGCACAGACCATCTTGTCCAGTTCTACAAATCCCACCAAAGCCTCTCCACAAACCTCACCTGTTTGTGTACTGGAACCAGTAACAGTGGCGAATAGGGAAACACTTATTCAGGCTAACCGGGGAGCCCTGCTCACCCCTTCCAATGAAGAGAATGCTCTGTTGAGCCTAAGAATAAAACAAGAGTCCCATATTGGATATTTGCCAGAATATTCTACCTCTTGTGTTGTTTTGTTAAGTTAAACATTACGTTGCATGACTGAATTCTCCTGTTCCAGCCAGTGCTGTTGGGAGTTGTGAGAAAAATATATGCAGAAAATGGTGAGTCTACAGAAGCTTTCTACAACTGTGAAATCAATAGCTCATGCAAATACATAGGCAGTCTAGGATTTCAGTAACCAAAGGCTATAGCAGACATTTACTAATTAGCTCTCCTGAGTCAAATGTAGTTACTATGTTTAATATGTAACAGTATCAATTTATGGGACATTTCAATGATTAACAGCATTTTCTTTGTTTTATTATATCAAGCACTGTGGATTATCAAAAGCATAAATCTTGAATTAATTAACAGTTAATGAATTTTTGAGATATTGAACTGCAGAATGTGAACAGTTTTCTAAATCAAGCAAAGTTAATGACACCCAGCCACTTCCAAATACATTGAAAATGTTTTGCTTTATCATGCTGCGAATTTTGGCTCCCAGAGTTAAACTGATTACACAGAAAGAGGTCCAGACCTTGGTAAGGATTGGAGACCTATGAATTGTGCACTTGGCTTTTGCTGAAACCTTTCAAGGATGGTTTGGATTGTTTTTTTTTTTCCGCCCCGTAGGATCTGAGTGAATAAAATGTTGACTCAAATGCCAAAAGATAGTCGTTGGGAACAAGTTATCTTTAAGATATTAAACATTGAGGAGGCTAAAGTTCAGGTCCAGAGTCAACTATATCATCTCACTCTGAAAATGATAAACACCCACCTTCTAGTTTCAGCTGAGTAAGCAGAACATCGTCTCTCCCAAAAAACTCATGAACAAACAATTGCAAGTACATTTCCAGAGCTGCAAATTAAATAATAATTTATCTTAAAATATATGATGAGTGCATATGTACATTAGTAACTGCATATGTAACTGGAGATAACTCATGATTAACAGCGTAAATTAATTTCTGAGTAAAAATAGTTATACTGTAGTTTGAATAGCACAGTCTGGAGAAGGCCAAAATCCTTACTGATTTCACAACTTCTAGGAAAAATGTCTCCTCTAGAAGTTTTTATTTTAAGTAATATTTACATATGTATATATTACGCATACTTGATTTTAAAGTTATCTGATCAGTCTAACAAATGTACAAGACTTAATTTTCATGCCAATGTCACCACAGAAATACATTTCAAAGAGCCTACAGCACTAAGTGCATTCTTGCTACCCCTCGCCTTCTTACTCATCTTCAATGGGAAGAAAAATAATACCTCTTTTGACCATGCTTCAACTGTTTCATGAAAATTTACCATTAGACTGTAAGAAAGTTGATAAGTATGTAAGGAAGAAGTCAATGCTCTTCCGAGCTGCACTTGAAAAGCAGAGTGAGCTGCTCCTCCCAAAGGACAATGCTCATAGGTGCTCC
The DNA here is from genome assembly GCA_013396915.1 of Stercorarius parasiticus. Classification (NCBI taxonomy): domain Eukaryota; kingdom Metazoa; phylum Chordata; class Aves; order Charadriiformes; family Stercorariidae; genus Stercorarius; species Stercorarius parasiticus. The sequence goes on along the minus strand of VWZL01001429.1, from coordinate 445,314 downwards.
ACTGATGGAAGCAAAGAGAAGAACTCATAGGAAGGGCAAGATGTGTCTGAAGGAAGCAAAGATCACACTTTATTGTCTACTTTTAGAGTCTCCCATTCTCAGTTTGAGATCCCCAAGACCACCTCTAGGTTTCTTAGCTTTCCTCATGGCTCTTCTCTTAACTTGTCAGTGATACCTAAGGACAACTCAAAAATAAACAGTTTTAAAAAGTGATTTTCAAATAAATCCTTAAGTATCAAGTTTTTCTGAGCTAAAGACTGGAGAATGATTCATACTCTGCAGTTGCCAATTGTTGTGTGCAAAAGCAGCTGATGAATAAGGCAAAATTGTAGCACATTTTCTCTTTGCCTTTGAGTTCCATGCTAGAACTCAGTGAAGCGTTTTTGCAGCAATATCAAACACACACAACGCAGGGAGAACAGCAGTAGTACCTGACTTTATAAGTAAGAGAGCATCAGCCTATGGATCTTCTTAGTCCTCATGCTGTACTGAACCAATCGTGCTGCTCACCATTCCTCAAAGTGATTCCTGCAAACACCAGGAGCCACAGTCTCAGCCAGAGTGATGATGGAGTTTGGTGAAAGTTTATGGCATTAAGGGCAGATTCAAGCCCCCTGTGCATGTTCCCTTTCTCTCACTTGCCTTTCCTTCCCCTTCCTGACTTCTGACATTTCACAATGTCTTACGCTTTCTGTCTTTTGTTAAAATGCCATAATAAAAATGAAAACCACTCTTCGCACCACTTCTATCTTGCCAGTTTCCTGGCTGCCTTTAGCCTTTGTCTGTGCTCAGCATGAATTTATTTAGGAGAGTGGCCAAACATTAGGAAAAATCCGCTCCCTTCCTACTCCCCAACACTATGGCACCAGTGCAAAAAAAAACCCCTACCATCTTTAAGAGATTTCTTTACTGGAGTAACCATTGTAATGTGATGTGGGAGGCACAGGGCTAACAAAGTTCCTCTTATTCTCCATCACTTATAGACTGGAAAAGGAGAGAAGTATGAAAACCCCTTGTATCATAACCGTTCCAGCATCTGCATTTGATTCCAATGCCCTGAGGGCAGAACCATTACATGGACTCTGGCACAGCTTCTATTTCCTGTAGTTCAGGAAAAGCTTGATGGAGTTATTTGTGGCAAGACCTTTTCTATCCCATTTGTATCAGGAAAAGAATAACAGTAGCAGAACATGGCAGTATGAAGTCTCCACTTCCCCACTCCTGCAAAGTAATTCAGCTATTCTGGTTGATACCTAGAAAGATTTTCTTCCATAAGAAAAAGTCTACCACAGTTATTAATTACTACTAATGTGTGTTTGAACGTGAGACACTTCATGAGAGTGTGACAGAAAAAGTCATTGCTTTTCTGTTGACACCTGTCATAATATTTAGTTTATTTTCTGTAAAATAAGTTAAAATGCCTGAATAATACAGAAATAATAATCCTCCTGGAAATACTGACTTTTAAGGAATACTAAAGCTTATTATTCAGAAAAATACTGCTCTGCTAAATACTTTCCAGGGGCAAACCACGTTTATTTCATTCCCTTCTGCTGCTCATCTACTCATTCACTCTTGGTACTTTGCCATGACTGAGCACCACGGGGGATTGCCAATCGAGAAGCTGTTGAGTGGCAAAGGCTTTCAGCAGAGAGGAGGGCAGAGATCTAATGGCTTCTCACACAGCTGAACTCAGGTCAAGCATCAGCACTGGAAGCCCTGTGAACAGGATTTTGTTTAGAACAGATAACAACCACAGAAAGAAAAGCTAAATCTCCATTCCGTTTTAGAAGTTATTTAAGAGTGCACTTGGTTAATTGTGTGAGTCCACAACCAAAATAAAGTTGAGACCATCACCCGCTGAGTGTGCTGAAAGAACCGCACTTATCACAAGGAAGCAGTGAAGCCCCTGGTCTCAACTCAGCATAAAGTGGGTGCAGAAAGCAGAGGGAAGGGATATGGCTCCAGCAATGATAATACCTCCGTCAGCGTGCCTGCCAGTTCAGCCGTGACGTTTGAAGGAGCACAGCCCGCACAAACAGTTCCCATGCAGATTACTTACACCCGTAAGGGGAGGCAGCAGAGGAAGGCTGAGAGAGACCTTTTAGCTGCAGTCCAAATCTTGTCCTTGGACTCATCTGAGAGTAACACGGGTAGAGCCACTAGCTAATCCTTTTTTTATTATTATGTATTTAAATAGCAGGAAGACATTGACAGTTTATTATAATTAATTAAGAAAAAAAAACATCAAACATTTTTGAGTAGTGGGAATTTCCAGTGCATGACTTCAGCAATTATTCCCTTTGCTGATTCATTTGCTTTTCCCTGCTGTTTCTCTAGTCAAACTAACACATTTTTACAGTCTGCAGTGCTAGTGCTCATTATCCTAATCCCTAATGCGATTGCAGAGGAAAAGACTGCACAGTCTCACCTTTATTTTTCACAGAGAGAAGAGTCCACAGATAATTTGAAGCTTTTCCCCTGGATTTGGTACCCATTTAAAAGTTGGTATTGATTTTAGATGCAACGCATTTTTAATACTTCAAGACAGGGCAAAAAAATGCAGTGCAAAGGAATAGCACAGGAAACATTATTCCTGACAGATTTGTGTATATATTGAAGCTGGAGGGAAATGGATCAAAAAGGAGTATATCAAATCAACAACAAATACTGCAATGCTGATGTTTCAAAGTTCAGTAGAAACCTTTTACTCCGGTAATCTTATTGAAATCATATAATTTTGGAAGAAAAAGGCAATTCATTTTAAGAGTATCTGTTTAGGATTACTCTACTAATTTTTTTTGACACACAGATCTATTGAGCACATCTATGCCTTTATAGTTCAATTTTCTGTGTATGTTTATATCGTATGTTTGAATTGGGCCCAAGCCCAAAGAACTGGCTCAGGCAATGATCTAACCCCCACTGCTGTAACAAAATTAGAAAGCACACTAAAACTGAGGTATTACAGCCAAATGGCTTGCTGGAGGCCATTTCTTGTCTGACAGAAGCCTGGACTACGTGAAAACTACTTTACTGTTCCAGTTTACAGGAAAACAGAGGAGTTGACTCTCACACAGTTGTCTTTGGTGATGAATACTCACGTTCCTCTGACTACCTATGGGCACTAAACTCCACCGAAGTACAGCATCTGTGACCTCCTAGCTGAGACTACTGATACACCTCTGCTCATCTTCAACCTAGTCAGGCCACAGATGACTTAAGCTGACTCATCTTTCTGTGTACTGGACAAGTGGAGGAGAGCTGCTTTCCCAGACAAGTACAAGTTGCATCTGAGAGGTATCAGCATCATGTCGAGGCTGCTGGTTTTCCTCTGTGGCTTCTTCTGCACACACTTGCAGGAGAGAACTGATGCTCCCAAAGAGGCCTCACTCTTTCTAACCTTTTCTTCCAGGCATGATCAGTAAAGTCTAGAGAAATGGGCACCAGCAAAGGCTTGAAAATTTCTTAGAACAATCTGCTAGTTAGGGTTAACACTCTGGTCTGAAAGGATAACTAACAATAAATATGTGTGTGCACATGTGTATACACTTGTGTTGTGTGCTGGCTGCTCTCATGGTGAATTTCTGGCTAATGCTAATGCCATCTACTCCAGAGGGTCAGAAATACACCTTGAAATTTTGTATATGAACTTTCAGAGAATGCAGTATAGCTCTTGATGCACAAATCCTACTGAACCTCAGCTAGGGAACAACCAGACCAATCCAAACCCAGACAAAAATTCCAACCTTTTTCCCCCAGACCAAATATTTGTTTGGAGCGTTTACACCCCGACGTATTACAATTGCACATTCTTTACTCAATTACACCAGTATAAATCCGGAGTAAGTCTACTGACATAGAATTTATACTGGGATATTGTGTAAGGCAGAATGAATGGTTACAAGCAAAGACAGTGCACTGCAGTGGCTCTTCTTAGATATAACACTTCTCTAATACCCATCAAATAGTACAAGGGTACTTTCAAAATTGAAATAAGATAGCTGGAAGACAACCAGCAGTCAGAAGCATAATATGAAAAAGGTAATAAAAATTATTCAAGATAGCCAGTGAAAATGGAAAAAAAAACAACTAACAACCAAAAATGCAGAGGTGGCCCAAACCGTGAAAAAGCAGCATTTATCCAGACCCAGCAGAAAACACACCAAGTAGCCTATGTCAGGCAGTCGCTTCAGAAGTGCTGCATCTTCCATTTCCAAATTGGAGATTCCTTTTTGTTTGCACAAACATTTGGAGAATGATTGTTTCTCCTGCCACAATGCTGATTTACATGTAACAAGGCTACTTATGCACAGTCAGGTTTATACATTATTTAGAATCCACTGTGAGCCAGGCAACACTTGCCAGTAATTAGTCTTCTGCTAGAGAGGTTTCTGCTGCCAATAAATTTATTGACATGTAAATTAGGTAACCAACCACAGAGCACAATTAAGAAAGAACAAATAACTTACATAAGTCAAATAACCCACAGGTAAACTGTACAATCAAATTTGGTCACAATTCTATCAGTAGTCATGTCTATGAAAATAAGAAACCAATATAAGGGGAAATTCACTGACCTTCTCAGATATTTTGTTTTACAAACAAAGAATTTGATTAGCCTCTGAGCTTCATAACCACTGTCTGTGAAACCTGAAACTTTTTCTACTTTAGTTCAGTCAGGATGGACTCGCATGACCACCCACAAAACCATTTAGTTCTTACCCGGGTGGTACCCATTGTGGGAGTGATTACTTAAGAGTCCTGGTCCAATGCTGTTACAACAAGCTTCATAGAAGCTTGAACTGAATTGTTTGGCTTTACTGAAAAATAATTAGGGTAGGTGCAGGAAGATAAAATCCAAATAAGCAAATGGTGTCTCAGCAATACAGAAAAAGGACAATTATGACGTTTAAATATGGATGTTGAGTGACATTGAAAACACCTTAAAACCTTCAAGAGATCCACACAGGGCTTGTAATCGTCATACAGAACCTACAAGAGACCTGTGCCCTTTAGGAAAAAAAGCCGTAGGTCAGGAGGGATATGTCAGGCCATTTAAAATGGTATGGGAAGCCTGTATTTAAGCATCCAAAAATGCACTGTTTTAGAGACAGAAGAATCTCACATGCTAAAAATATGCCATGCATAGCCTGTGCACCCTGCAGAAGTAGGAAGCCATAAACACAGAGGTGCAAGACAGAAACTCCAGTTTCTGCTCCCTGTCCCGCTACAGCTTCTCTCAGAACTCCCAAGGAGTGTGCACAAAGACAGCACGTAGCAGATGCACCGTGCACTGCACCTGAATTTCTCTCCTCCTGCAAAGGACAACTATGAAATAACACTCAAGAAACCCCAGGGCCTTGAAGTGCTTCTAAGTGCCTGCCATCAGCCATGCCTTCCACCGGCACTGCAGCTCCCGGTGGTGGGAGGCCTGGCCATGGCAGACAGTTGCCCTTCAACCCCTGCCTCGATTCCCACATGAGAGTTGCAGCTCATTGCAGGAAGGTAGGGGCAGCTAGGGAATGAAGATCATGGGAAGGGTAGTTATGTTTGCTTACTACTCAATCTAAACATAGCTAAAATCACCCACTGAGGACTGTATCTTGGAGCTCTTCCACAAGCCAACAAATCTAGGCAGTGACGGAAAAGCTGGATTTCACTTCACATTGTCTGCTTCTGTTTCAGACCCGAAAAAGTCACTGCATGGCATCTGGTTTGTTGCTCCATTGATATACACTTGTCTAACAGAAGATAATATTTCTTCTCCTGCCTCTTTTATTCCTGTTCTCACAGAGCTGCCTCACCACGCCTGCAACATAAAATATCCACCATTCCAAGTGACAAAAGAGCCAATCCCACAACACGGGGAGTTTGTAAAGCCTGTTACTGTGGTCAATCAGTGCAGGTAGAGAGTGAGTAGAAATCTAAGTGTGGGGTCTTATCCTCTGGTTTCTGAGTTTTCAAGTGAACAAAAAGCAGTACAAATAGCCAGGACCCTCAATTCAATTTTATTTCTGCCTCTGGCCTCCCTGGTGACCTCCTCTTCTCTGTGCTTTGCTTTGGGAAAAACAACCCTGATGTCATTTGTAAAACACCATCAGATCTACTGATGAAAACTAGCAGCCATGGCTTTCTTGATTCTAAAGAAAACCCTCCATTTATGACATTCTCACAGACAGCAGAAAATATTTCCTGACTCAAAACTTCAGACTTTGTGAGTACATGCACCAAAAGAGAGGCAGAAACAGAACAAACAACTCCCCAAATCTTCCTATTGCAAATGTAAAAATGGAGGTAGGTTTTCTAATGAAGGTAAAGCAGCTCTACTTCCCATATGTTTTGGAATAGTTTGGGGCTGTTTACTTGAAGATAGGAGGCTGCTTCAATAAGACTGTTATATTTTACAGCTTTCACTATAATGCACTGCAATTTTGCTTTATGTTCTTAAGCCACATATACGCAATTCAAATTAAAGATGTTGTTGCCCTGACATCCTCAGTATAATTGTTTCACAAAAGATGTGAATGGATTGTCATCAGGCAAAATCAGAAATTCTCGTTACGTTGATTAGGTGAGCCATTAAGATAATGTATCTATTAACATCCATATGAAGAAACAGATGAAGCTGAACCAAATAGTTTTAGCTTTGTTAATTCTTTGTATATACACATCACTATGAAAGTAAGCATGTGGGGTTTTTTTTTAAACACACCTTCCAGTTTATTGCTGGGGATAGGACAAGGAGAGGCCAACCAGCCTTTAAGGAAATTTATAACCCAATTAGACTGTTTTTTTATAATTTCATTGTTTGTTTCTTTGTAATCCAGCTCTTTTTAATTGGATGTGGTGTTATAGAAATGTCATCTATGAAACCAAGACATATTTTAAATAGGGGTTGGGGTTCTTGGGTTTTTTTTTTTTGGAACTCAATGGAAGGTATCTACTTCTATTTCTCTCTATGAATGTACAAAATATTACATTTTTAACATTTACAGACTTATGGGGCATTTTAAAGACTCCTTAATTAACTACAATTCCATAAAAAGCTGAAATGAACACAGTTTAGTGAAAATCATGTGTTTGTAATATGTATTAATTTTATGCCTTCAGTTTTTAGAGAGGTTATCATGTCAATATTAAGTAACTATTTATCTCAAAATAAAAATATTATTTATATACTTGTAAATTAATTAATGAAAAAATAGAAATCAATTTTTATAATTAGTATTAATTAATCATATTTATCATGCAATAGCATTTACATAGACATTAAATAGATGCATCATTCACATCTTAAATTCCTGTGTTTTTTTTCCCTCCTATATCTGTTTACCAACAGAAATTGTCATTTAGATGGTACTTATAAGATATCCTCAGAATTTTAACATATGAATTTCTCTTTCCTTTTTCATAAAATCATAGAATCATTTAGGTTGGAAAAGACCTTTAAGATCATTGAGTCCAACCATTAACCTAACACTACCAAGTCCACCACTAAACCATGTCCCTAAGAGCCACATCTATGTGGCTTTTAAATAACTCCAGGGATGGTGACACAACCACTTCTCTGGGCAGCCTGTTCCAATGCTTGACAACCCTTTCAGTGAAGAAATTTTTTCTGAATGCCCAGTCTAAACCTCCCCAGGCACAACTTGAGGCCATTTCCTCTTGTCCTATTGCCTGTTACTTGGAGAAGAGACCAACCCCCACCTCTCTACAACCTCCTTTCAGGTAGGTCTAGAGAGCCATAACTCTCCCCTGAATCTCCTTTTCCCCAGGGTAAACAATCAGCCGCTTCTCATAAGACTTGTGCTCTGGACCCCTCATTAGCTCTGTTGCCCTCCCCTGGACACACTCCAGCACCTCAATGTGTTTCTGGTAGTGAAGGTCCCAAAACTGAACACAGTATTTGAGATGCAGCCACACCAGTGACAAGTACAGGGGACAATCACCTCCCTAGTCCTGCTGGCCACACTAGTCCTGATACAAGCCAGGATGCTATTGGCCTTCTTGGCCACATGGGCACATTACTGGCTCATATTCAGCCAGCTGTCGACCAACACCCCCAGGTCCTTTTCTGCCAGGCAGCTCTCCAGCCACTCTTCCCCAAGCCTGCAGCGCTGCGTGGGGTGGTTGTGACCCAAGTGCAGGACCCAGCACTTGGCCTTGTTGAACCTCATACCATTGTCCTCGTCCCATTAATCCAGCCTGTCCAGATCCCTCTGAGAGCCTTCCTACCCTCAAGCAGATGAACACTCCCACCCAACTTGGTGTCGTCTGTAAATTTACTGAGGGTGCACTCAATCCCCTTGTCTAGATCGTTGATAGATATTAAAGAGAACCGGCCCCAAAACTGAGCCCTGGGGAACACGGCTTGTGACCAGCTGCCAAGTGTATTTAACTCCATTCACCAGCACTTCTTGGACCTGGCCATTGAGCCAGATTTTTACCCAGTGAAGAGTATGCCTGTCCAAGCCATGGGCAGCCAGTTTCTCCAGCAGAATGCTGTGGGAAACAGTGTCAAAGGCTTTACTAATGTCTAGGTAGACAATACCCACAACCTTTCCCTCATCCACTAAACAGGTCACCTTGTCATAGAAGGAGGTCAGGTTTGTCAAGCAGGACCTGCCTTTCATAAAGCCGTGCTGACAGGGCCTGGTCACCTGGTTTTCCTGTATGTGCTGCGTAATGGCACGCAGGATGATCTGTTCCATAACATTCCCCCAGCACTGAGGTCAGACTGACAGGCTTGTAATTCCCTGGATCCTCCTTCCGTCCCTTCTTGTAGATGGGCATCACATTTACTAACCTCCAGTCAGCTGGGACCTCCCCAGATAGCCAGAACTGCTGATAAATGATGGAAAGCGGCTTGGTGAGCATTTCCACCAGCTCCTTCAGTACCCTTGGATGGATCCCACCTGGCCCCAAGACTTGTGTGCACCTAAGTGGTGTAGCAGGTCACTCATCATTTGCCCTTGGATTATGGGGTTTTCATGCTGCTCCCCAACCCTGTCGTCCAGCTCAGGGGGCTGGGTACCCAGAGAACAACTGGTCTTACTATTGAAGACTGAAGGAAAGGAGACATTAAATGCCTCAGCCTTTTCCTCATCCTTTGTCACTATGTTTCCCCCACATCCAATAAAGGATGGAGATTCTCCTTAGCCCTCCTTTTGTTGATAATGTATTTTTTATTGTCTTTTATAGCAATAGCCAGATAAAGTTCTAGTTGGGTTTTGGCCCTTCTGATTTTTTCCCTGCATAACCTCACAACATCCTTGCAGTTCTCCTGAGACTCCTGCCCATTCTTCCAAAGGTCATAAACTCTCCTTTTTTTTTCCTGAGTTCCAGCCAAAGCTCTCTGTTCAGCCAGGCCAGTCTTCTTCCCCACTAGCTCATCTTTCAGTACATGGGGACAGCCTGCTCCTGCACCTTTAAGATTTCCTTCTTGAAGAATATCCAGCCTTCCTGGATTCCTTTGCCCTTCAGGACTGCCTCCCAATGGACTCTGTCAACCAGACTCCTAAACAGGCCAAAGTCTGCCCTCTGGAAGTCCAAGGTAGCAGTTCAGCTGACCCCTTTCCTTACTTCTCCAAGAATTGAAAACTCTATCATTTTGTGATCACTATGCCCAAGATGGCCTCCAGCCATTCCATCACCCACAAGTCCTTCTCTGTTAACAATGAACAGGTCCAGTGGGGTGCCTTCCCTAGTTGGCTCACTCACCAGCTGTGTCAGGAAGTTATCTTGCACACACCACAGGAACCTCGTAGACTGTTTCCTTTCTGCTGTATTGTATTTCCAGCAGACATCTGATAAGTTTAAGACCCCACAAGTACAAGGGCTAGCAACTGTAAGACTTCTGCAATCCTCCTTATCTTTTTTTCCTAGTGTTCATCTGCTTCTCAGCATAAAACTGAGAATTAGAACCTTTATCTTCCATGCTGTTTTAAGCTATCATATATATATAGCACTACAAAACAAAGCTGCTCATTTACCTTTAACCACAGAACAGGCAATCTCACACGATAGGTAGTGATTCTTGGAGACGTACTAATACCAACATGAGTTCCTCATGCATCCTTAAGATTGCTTTTGAAGCACGGTTACTCTGTGCTGTCAGCATATTTGACCTCTCTACATTATGATCTTTTTGTTTTACAAAAATATTGACACACGCTGAGTAATGCCTGGACAAAGACTACCATGAGCTAGTTTCTCACACAGCACCAGAGAAAAACAGACCTTTCATTTACTTTCAGGTTTCTTCCAACTTATGAGGATTGCCAACAGTGAAATAAGATACCACAACAAGACTAACAACAGTGCCTTCTAAACCATTCTGAGCGAGAGGCATGTGCTCCATTCAGGTGTATCAGATCTGAATTTGCAGATTTGCTGAGGATGCTTATAAAACCACTGGAGAAAGATATACTATACAGTCCTTAGTTATGCTGGGGAGAGAATGCTAGTCTCCCTCAATGTGACAGCCTCCTGACATTTTAAATTTTTCAAAGGGGATATTATCAATACGGTAAAAGTAGACAACAACAAACTTTATCATGAAGATCATCCCAATTAGCAAGCTGCAAAATCAATGTGTCCCTTTAGAGAAAAGAAAACCATGCATTTGCCTTCTTGCCCCTGAGATGAGAGGACACGACTCATTGCAGACGCAGAGATGATTCAAACTGCAAATACACCTTTACTGAACCATTTGTTATTGATTTGACCATAGAGGTGGAACAACCAGAGGCTCACTCCTGTTGCATTGGGACGTCTTGGCAGGAGGCAGGGTAAAAGAAGGTAATGGTGGCACTTAACTACCTCTGTGCTTCCTGCAACATGACATAATACAGTCTAAAAAGCTTTCATTCTTTTCTTAGAAGAAGTTTTGACTGGGAAACATATGAGGCAGATTGAGTGAAAGAAGATTTCAAACAAGAAAGACAGGAATAAAAAGCACTAAATCCCTTGGGAGGAAACTGAAGAAAATGAAAACTTTCAAAACAAAACATAAAAATTAGTTCAAGAAGCTCTACTATAAAGCTAAAGCAATGACATGAGTGTCCCCTTCCTTTCTCATTCTACATTCACTCCAGGACTCGTCGGTCCCCTACTGCCCTCATTACATTTTGTGACCACCAGGCATATCAGCCACTTTACCATATACCCCATTTTCAGAAGCAGGAATAACACACTGCTCAGGTATGTTCCTATTAGTTAATTCTCATCATAGCGTCTCTTCCCAAACCTTTCAAGGTGATGGGGGAGGCGTTAATACCTATGTAGAACAGATATGGTGGTAAACTGCAATGGAGGAATGCAGTGTCTCCAAAGGAAAGCTTCTCACAGATTACTTTCCCCTACACCATGCAACTACGTTGCCTGGTGATTTGAGGGGAAGACAGGGAATGCTGGTATGAATGCCCTCCTCTGTTCTTACTCTTTCGCTTTTCAATTTTGGGTAGGCAAGTAGAGCCCTATAGAGTTTCCTCCCCATCACTCTGTGGATGGAAGTAAAGGAACCTCTCCCAAGCAGAGAATACATCAAGAAATTGTGAGCTACATTAAAACCAGACACTATTACTGATCTTTTCCAACACTTGGGTTGCAATAACTGCATTTTTTCCAGTTACCCCTAACTTAACATATCAACATATTATTAACATATCAAACATTTTTATTTCCGAATAGGAGAAACTGCAAATTTCTGTAAGTATTCCTTACTCTCTAGCACCCTACGTTCTCTCCCAACTCTGCACTCTTGGCCTTCTTTTTTCACATAAGGTAACCCTGTATTGGAAAGTGATCTTTTGCCAGTCTACTAATAAGATTTGTGAGATATGGAAATCCATTTAATGTTCATGTCAAGAAATTCTATTAATTAATTACATTTTGTTTACTTGCCAAACCTACTATTTGGCAGAATGGTCAAGTAATGGTTGGTACTGTTTAAACATTTTTTTTTAACATTGATATTCACAGTCTATAGCAGCCTAGATACTTTGAAGACAAAACAAACACTAGATTTCTACCTGGAAAGGTGTATGATCTAATTTTCCCTAAGAATCTTTGCTGTTAGCAAACTTAGGGGAGCCAGAATCTTACTTAAAATGGAATTCGCCAAAGAATTTTTCAGTGCTCATTTCTGATGAAGTCTTTTTATTTGTTCAAGAGCAGATGGCTGTTATTTATATCCATCCTTGTGCCAGCAGAGAAATGCCTGCTCTGGTTTACTTACACAGCCTTTTCAGACAGCTGCCTAATCTTGTATGTCACTCTGTAGTCTTTCTCTCTGCTACTCACTATAGCTCAGAAAGGAAGAGCTCCAAGACACGCTGATTTTCCTTAGCAGGACTTTTTCTCTCTGAATTAGATCCCCTTAGCCTCTTGAATTCCTGAAACCATTTCTTCTCTGCTTACTTGCAGGTCAGTCATTCTTGGTTATCTCCTCTATGGAAAAATGGCTGTTTACAAGGACAGCCATTTAACTGCTCCTATAAAACAGGAGAATATTTCATTAAAGGGATTAATTCAGATTCAAAATTACAGAGTTATGCCACTGATCAAGTCAAAATATCTAAGATTGTACACCAAGGCCAGGCAGGACCTTTAAAAAAGGAGACTGTCATCAAGTAATCTCACAAAACCATTTCTTTAGAAAACACAATGGGGAAGAAAGCAGGTGAGAATGGAGATGAAGCTGACAGTAGAACAGTTAAATGCTGAACATGCATTCAAATATGATTAAGTGGTGGTATTTGCAGAGTCACTGATCAAATGTGTGTTTCAGTTTGCAATTTTGCTCTGCATTAATATTTAATAATAGATTAATATTTAAACAAAAAACCTAGGGCAACAGGTAGTATGAAAAACAGAACCAGGTCAATTTAGAAAACCTATATAATGGTACCAAGACCCTTTTTTCAGTATTGCAGATGAGTTCCTGAGTCCCTCTACCATTTTGCATGTGTTGTTGGTGGAATTCTAATACAGAGTAAAGTTGTAAATAACCAAGTAGCGCTTCTGTCCTGCCTGAGCATAGTAAAAGGTTGATTATGGCCTTATGCGCAGGTGACATTTTTGACAAAGGCTTTTTTTTTTCCTTTAGTCTATGACAAACTCATGAACAGGGAACGTGTATGGATGGGATACAGTAAGGTTTCACTAAAATATCTACTGCTTTTATTTTCTTTTATTTTCTCTTGTTTTTTTTTTTCATCTCAGAGCAGAAAAGGTTTCCTATTTACACAGTATGCAGGCAATTTTCAAATCTGACTGCCAAGACTTCGATTCCTTTTTAGACACTCAAAATGGAATGTGATTTTCAAAGATACAAAGCCTCCACAGCTTTATCCGCAAGAAATAATTTTACAATATAAAGCAACAAACCCACTGAGGCTCCCCAAAACTTATACTTCCAAATAAATTCTTTTTAAATATATAAAGGTATATATAGCCAAAGATCTAAAGACACGTATTTTTCCTGAGCTCACTGTGTTTAAGCTTTCTTTTTCCCTACTGTAGAAGGTGACAAAAAGCTGAAATATCAAAAATGACCATGAAAGAAAATTCCAAGTGGGAAATGACTTAGGGTAATATAATGTATTTAATAGTGGCCATTCTGAAGTGTTTTGCTTAAACTTCTACATTTTTTTAGACTGTCTGTTCCAAAGTGAAAAGAGACTTTAAGTGGAATAATGACTTGGGAACAGCTCTAAAATTATCAGAACACCCATATTTTAAACTGAAAACAATTGTTTAAATCAAATGTACCCAAACAAAAGTTTGGTTTCAATGAACTGGTATTTCATTATGCAGACTTCCCCCCACCCACCCAAAAAGGAAAACAAACCCCTCCTGAACATATTTCTTTTTCAGACCTATGAAAAGTTCTTCATTTATCTATGTCGCAGTGTGTTGTCTCCATTCATTTGTGAAAATGCAGATTTTTCTTTCATTTTCCAAAATAATGCTAGATATTATTCAATCTATATCACTCTATATAGGAATGCTAACATCTTATACCAAAATAAATTCCAGTATGCAAAAAATTATTTCCTAGAAAACACCACCTTTTGCAGACTTAAGACCTCTCTGAACATTATGAATGGTACAAGGAGATAATTCCTAGGATGTTACTTCTAAGGAGACATAAATAAGAGACTTATGTTGCTGATATTCTGTAAGAAAAAGACGAATCAATCAGAGGTCATGAGTAACCCAAGTAACAAAACCAAACTTATTCTATAAGACTTGATTGAAGAGGTTGTTGACTTATTTCTTGGTGTAGTTTTTTTCCTTCATCATATCCTCTTTGTCTGTATCTCATAGTCAAACCCTCTAAGTGTTGACCCTTCCCTGGCTCACGAGCATTGCACTAGTAGAGCTATTGCATAACTAAAGCCAATATACAAGGAAGCAGCAAGTAATTTTTACTTTGGAAAAGAAGCTTAGCTCAGTATGGTCAAACCAGATTGAATACGCTATCAGATAAAAATGGAAGACTGGAAGCAGTATTTTACCATTAATAGTACTGAATGTAGGTGAGTAAGAAAAAGACACTCCTTGTCTCTTCAGCCAAACTACAACAGGCACAATGGTGAGGCCACACCTCGAATACCGTGTTCAGTTTTGGGCTGCTCACTACAAGAAAGACATTGAGGTGCTGGAGCGCGTACAAAGAAGAGCAATGAAGCTGGTGAAGGGTCTAGATAACAAGTCTTATGAGCAGCGGCTGAGGGAAGCAGGGTTGTTTAGCCTGGAGAAAAGGAGATTCAGGGGAGACCTTATCGCTCTCCACAACTACCTGAAAGGAGCTTGTAGCGAGGTTGGTGTCAGTCTCTTCTGCCAAGAAATAGTGAGAGGAAATGGTCTCAAGTTGTGCCAGGGTAGGTTTAGATTGGCTATTAAGAAAAACTTCTTCACCAAAAGGGTTGTCAAGCCCTGGAACAAGCTGCCCAGAGAAGTGGCTGAGTCACCATCCCTGGAGGTATTTAAAAGTCATGTAGATGTAGTGCTTAGGGACAATAGTTTAGTAGTGGGCTTGGCAGTGTTAGGTTAACAGTTGTAAGCAATGATCTTAGGGGTCTTTTCCAACCTAAATGATTCTATGATTCTAAAGGATTCTATAATCACTTTAAACATAATTGCTTTGTGCAGATGTTGCAGCCATCTGTGAAGGATGGTGTCTTGATCCCAATGCAACTACCTATTGACTTCAGGGGGTCACTACTGCATAAACCTCCGTCCACTAGGAGTCAGCTAAAGGATCTATGTTCTAAGGAACTCCTCAGAAAAGCCGATTTTGCATTCTCTAAATAATCCTTTACATTCCCAACCTATTGCTATACACAGAAGTTTCCAACTTTCAGAGTGAACTTCCACTGCATTTCCTCATGGCAGCGCTTAGCAAGGTCCCACTCCTCCACCTGACTGACTCCTTAAGTCTTCATAAGAAATAATTTGCTCTAGGACTGCTGCCTCCCTCTCTCACAAGGCTAGGACTGGCCAAGAGTTTCCAAGGTTATCTGAGGCTGGAATACTCAACGAACTACACACAGTAGGTAAGCAATCAGGTCACCAATCACAGGACAAGACTGATGAATTCAAACCTTATATGAATGTTGCTGTCATTCTTTTCCTTTTTAATACTCTGATGCTTTCTACAAGTAGTGTTTCCCTCCTAATTCTTTTTACTTTAGTCAGAAGTTATGTAGTTTACCACACATGAGCTTTACCTATGTACAGAAGACTGCAATACAGATAAGGCTGGTTTGGAAACATTTGCCTATCAAGTAATTTTGAATCAAGGTTTCTGTAAGTAATATAAAACTGGATAAAGTCAATCATTCTTGAGTTCTCCCTTAAGAGCAGGGATATACTGGTGAAAGAAAGATGGTTTAGTGAACAGTGAAATACATCAGAAATCAATAGATCTGATTTTAGGAGCCTTTCACCTAAAACTGTCTCTCTTCCCCCCCAACATTTACGTTTTGCGAGACTGCCACTTGATCTATGCCATGTCTCAATTTTCTATCAGTGAGTAGGAAATACTCCCTTGCCTCTCATGCCCATTTCAGTTAAAATTGATCCACAACTGCAAGACAATCCACTATTACAGCAGTGAGAGCAAAACAGGTAGGACTATCCAGTTTTTCATTCCAGCACTGTAAGACATTCAAGAACATCTAGACAAAAATGATGACACTGTTATGGATGAGACAGAGAATAGCATTTCTTTTAACTAGGTGCTAGCATTTCTGAAACTTTTGTACTATTTAGATACCATTTTTAAAGTTCTTAAGCCCCCTTTTCAGAGAAATGTCTATTAAAACACAGGTCTCCAACTTGCAAGACTCTTGCTAGTGTATCAGAAAGTACTCCAGTGAGATACTTGTCCTTTGAAAAATATTTTTACAGCAAAAATCTTAAAACAGGAGAAGCGCACAGGAAAATTATTCTTTTGAAAACACATTCTTGTCCTACTAATCAGACAACCTGACCCTACAAACAGCCTAAATCCCTTGCCTCTATTTGTTCCAAGCCTGTAAAATACCCTTACACATTTGCAAGAAAACCAACCAAAATAATCATATTAAAATAAATATCTTAGTGATGTTTGTATTCCCTGACTCTAATCTCATGTCTCTCGCTCTCAGTGGTCCAGAAAATTAAAACCACCTGTCAAGTCTTACATTATCAAATTAATTAGATAGCTGGAAGCTATGAACAGGAAGCAGTAAAAGAAGCTATAGCGTACGTGAACGGATGTTCATGAGCACATTAACTACCACCTATTGGAGGGAATGATGCTGACTCTTTCTATGAAATACATTAAGATCATTAGGTATTGTCCTGGGTCATAATTGAATATTTACCTTTTTGACAAGAGGTATAAACTACTTTATGAAACTATTCTTTATCAACATATTTTAGGAGTGGGAGATGAAAAAAGAGGGCAGGTAAATATTTGATTTCTTTTTTTTTAAATTGGTCTAAGTCGTTGAACCTTCTTATGCTAATAAGATTTATTACCAGTCAAGAAGACTGGCTTTTTTTAAGCTTTGAATTAATTTTTTTTAAAACTACCATCAAGAATGAGAAATACTCGTTATTAGCAAAAAGAGATATTCAGTTATGGTGCTGTAAATTTTCAGTTCAGTGGGATCATTATAACTATTTAGTATGAACTTCAGTATAAAAAGGAGAACAAATGCAATCAAAAGAATACTTTTTTTAACATGTGGCCAATCAGAAGATACAACAAACAGTACACACGGTGATAAAAACAGCAGTGGGACATAAAAATACAGAGGGACGTTTATGTGAAACTTTAATTGAGCTCATTTAGTATAGTAATTCTAAATTGAGCTCATTCTAATATAATTCTAAATGTTTTCCAAACAAGTAAGATTTTATAGCAGAAAGATATTTTGGGGGACCTCCTTCTGGCCATAAATGATGGGATGAGAATGCTTTGGAGCTCCTGAGAAGCACATTTTCAAAGGGTAGCAATTGCCAGATATGAACACTGATGTAAAGAATGTTTAAAAAGTGAGAGTGAAATAAAAGAGAAGTCTAGAAAGAGTTCACTTCCAAAATTATCAGAAAGTCACAAAGCCACTAGCCAGTGATGGTGAATTTCCACAGTGTCACAAACTTGCATGTAACTAAAAGAAGTTTCTGTAGATTTTAATCAATAATCAGAAATATTGGTTCCTCCAACTCTGTAAAAATGGGAGGGAAATATCCTAAAACTACCAGTTCAGAACCATTTCAGCCCTTTTATTGCATCGCAACAGTGGAAAGAAAAAAAAAAAAAAGAAAGAAAAAAAAAGAGAGAGAGAGAAAGAGAGAGAAAGAGAAAGAGAGAGAGAGAAAGNTCCTCCCAATGTGGTATTAACCAATCCAGTGCCCAGTGGATGTTATCTATTTGCTTCATATCTTTTCTTATTCTTTTTGGGGTTTTTGGTCAATCTTATTTTAAACACAAGTTCCTTCCAGTGCACATTCCCTCTCCTGATCAAAACCAGTATACTCTTCTCTTTCTAGTCCTTTTCACAACTCTAGTTAGTGAATCCAGAGAATTTCATATACTTCATACTTTCTAGTTGATAATACCTAAGATTCAAAGTTAACTTCGAGCAGAGTGGTCAGTGGTGGTTAGAACAGCAGAGGGTGCCCCTAGCAAGGACCAAAGAAATGACATTCTTCTGCTTGACAATCAGGAAAAATCCTTTCTGTAAGATCTGAAATCTCTCAAAATATTGTGGCACATATGCCCTCCAGATAGACATTTTAAAAACTATAAAGAGAGAGAAAGAGAGAAAAAGAGAGAGAGAGAAAGAGAGAGAAAGAGAGAGAAAGAGAGAGAGAGAAAGAGAGAGAAAGAGAGAGAAAGAGAGAAAAAGAGAGAAAGAAAAAGACAATCAAGTTTCTTTAAGAATCTTATTTCAGGGCTGGTTAATATTGAAGGTGAAGATAAAGAATGGTTTAGTTTTATCTCTGTTACTTCACATTTTAAATACCTGCACATTCTTCTATTAGAATAAGAGATGTTTCTGTTGCTAGCTCACATAAACTCCTACAAAATTAGTATCTTCATTATATATTTCTACATTTTATTAAACTATATATTTTAAGGAGTATCAACATTCCTCTCAGGAGAAATTGCATTAAAATGTGTAAGAACTGCAAGGAAACCTTGTGCAAATATAATTCTCTTTCAGTTTTAAAATAATTCAGCTCCTTACCTTTATCCTCCCAATGTGGTATTAACCAATCCAGTGCCCAGTGGATGTTATCTATTTGCTTCATATCTTTTCTTATTCTTTTTGGGGTTTTTGGTCAATCTTATTTTAAACACAAGTTCCTTCCAGTGCACATTCCCTCTCCTGATCAAAACCAGTATACTCTTCTCTTTCTAGTCCTTTTCACAACTCTAGTTAGTGAATCCAGAGAATTTCATATACTTCATACTTTCTAGTTGATAATACCTAAGATTCAAAGTTAACTTCGAGCAGAGTGGTCAGTGGTGGTTAGAACAGCAGAGGGTGCCCCTAGCAAGGACCAAAGAAATGACATTCTTCTGCTTGACAATCAGGAAAAATCCTTTCTGTAAGATCTGAAATCTCTCAAAATATTGTGGCACATATGCCCTCCAGATAGACATTTTAAAAACTTCCAATTATAATGGCTACACCATACACATGACCACTTAAATAAACACCCATCACAATATCAATGACTCCTATAGGATTGAATCAAGATCATGGGACATTTCTACTCATTGGTTCGCCAGTGAGTTTTTCACGACATTCAATGGCACTCTGCAAATACAAATGTCCTCCTCTGGTACTCTGAAACAAAAGGAGTTGCATTTATTTTCTTCTTTTTCCAATAGCCTTTAATAGAAAAATGGGTCACTCAATTGAGATCAAACTCAAAAATAATCATTTTTAAGCTAAGACCAACCATATGATAAAGACAAATGTCCCAGATGTCCTGCCCAATAAAATCATGAGAAAAAATGCAAAATGGCTTTTACAGAGGTTAGGTTGGGTCTATTTGCAGGTTTACTCTCAACCAAAATTTACACAATGACCTGCTATGACAAGAAGTTCCCTAGTCCCCAGTAAGGATACAATATTTTTTCTAAACATATTTCCAATAGATGTATTTTCTTAATTATTTGCTATTTACAGACTCAAAAGAAATGTTTGACACTAAAGAGCTGACCTTACATTTTCATGAAAGAAATTTACCATCCTGACACACTAAAAGCAATAGTAATTACTCTGTATTGCAATCTGAAGTGGTAAAACTCCATCTTAAAAGTTAATATCTAACACGTGCCTTCCAACCATGACCAGCCCCACTTGTCACCAGTGGAGAATTAGGGGCCATTAGTTACTGCTATTTATCAGATGATGACTTATGAAGCTGCTTAAACCAGGAAACCTCCTACATAACACTGAATTTGTCATAATTCACTTGACAAAAATTGATAAAATAACCGAAAGTTATTATACGAAATCATATACTACACAACTTTTCTTACATTGTATCAGTGTAAAGTGGTATTTCCCAATCCTGGAACTAATCAATAACTGTCATGAATAAGGTGTTAACAAGAACAAATAATACAGTACAGATCAGTTTCATTCAGTTCTTATTAACACTTTCCATTGATGCATATAGCAAGGATAAGAGACAGTCAGACCTGTAAAGCACTTGATCCCTTCTACTCAGCCTCAGAAAGGCCTAAGGAGCACTGTCAGAAAGAAGCAGAAGCGTTGAAGAAGGTCTAGTGAAAAAATAAGGCAAACGACTGGAAGAGTACAAAAGGAGGAGAAGACAAAAGAAATGGCATTACTTATCCTACCAGAGGAAAAACTATGGCAAAATGACAATAGCTTTCAAATTAAAAAAAATATGAATGTGTATTATATTAAGAATGACATGCATGACTAGTTAGAATTCAACATTTGACACAGCTTTATATAGCTTTTCTGCAAGAAACTCTGCTTTGCTCTGGATGTGTTTTTCAATGCATGGGAGAGAGCATATGTGTGTGTGTGTGCTGAATTTATTGCTTATAGGAGACTTGATATTTATACCATAAGACACACATATTCATTCATGAGCTTAAAAGGTGATAGTTTGTTGTCCCCGTAAAGGTCATTTAATGAATGAACAATGATGATCTAGAAAGATCTTTTCTTGAAACAAATGTTGGTTACTTCAACTCTGGACTTATTCCAGCATTATTTTTACCTTCTTAATGCACCCCTTTGAATCTGATATCTCAAGTAGATTAATGATTTTCTCAGGAGTAATCGTCATCTTTGAATATCCTTTACTTGTTTCCTTCTAGTAATAACATTAAGCAACAGTATGTTTAAAAAAAAACACCCCGACAACCTTATGCAATGCAGGTTAAGAATTTCAGGGAAAAAATACTCCAGTTCAGCTCTGGATGATCTACGAATGAATCAGCTACAGATCTGGACTTGAACCAACAGCCTTGAGTTGTCTGCAAAGCAGTATCACTCTGCCATTTGTTAAAAAAATCAATGAGCGTTGAGAAAAAGCAATGAGTGAATTTCTTCAGTAAAAGAACTTCTAACCAGAATGTTGTATTTGTGGATGAATAATACAGAAAAAGCAGTAGCTTTTGGAGACAGTGATAATATTTGGATATATCTTAAATACGATTAGTACATATTACTTAAAGATATATGGAAATACACAGAGGATGAAAAGTAATTGTTTGCTGGGTAACACATCCTCGTCTCTCACATTTGTCGCAGTGTGAAATAAAGTACTAAGTAAAGTACCTCACAGAGATTGAGATTCTTATGTGATGAACACCAACAGCTCAGTTACAAAAACAGTTCATAGAACTAATGCAAAGAAAACTTTATATGTATCCCAATAGTACTCACAAGCCTTAACAATTCAGTTATGTCTTTTTCAGTCAAGAAGCGTGCGTTCCCCAAAAACAGGCATGATAAAAATACATAAATAGAAAGGTCTCTTATGTGTGATGTACAGTTCACAGTTTAAAATTAAAAACTTGGGTGGATCCTGCAAAAAAAATTGAAAGACTAAATAGTGAGATTCAAGTAAGAAACAGGCATAACAGATCAGCTGCCTCTCCTGTGTTTGTAGGCATCCTAGCAAACCTGAACACTGAGGAATGATTTCCAGTTGACTATAATGCAATTTATCATCAGGTAACAGCAAAGTGTGATATTTATTTCTTTGAAATTGAATAAAGTAGTCACTTAGCTACTGTCACATTAACAATGGTGGGAACCAAAGCTCACTTTGTAGCCCTGAGGCTAAGCTGCTAGTCCACGTATCCTGTATTTACCCCCAGACTCGGAGAACAGGGAACAGAGAAATCATATACCATCTCATCATAGAGCATCTCATATCGCACATACCACTCCTCTTTCCTTTTTTTCCCCACTCCCTTGAATGAAATTCACAATCCTACATACAGAGTTTTAGGAGTCTTTTTACCACTTACTCTGGGTGTGAAGCTGCCCAGCATTCCAACTATTGCTACAACCTAATCTCTTGGGGAATAAAGCACAGGAGACAGCCTTTAGGCCCACTATGTGATTTTTTTTCTATTCAGTTACCATCAGTATTGAAAATTGCACAGACAAGGAGCTCCCCGCTGAAGACCTCAAAGCTCTTTACATATAAAAGGGAATTAAATCCTCATAACTACCTCCCATTTCATCCTTCACTACATAGGAGAGGAGATTCATTATAACTCTCCCTTAATTTGCTGCTCAAGGATAGTGTCTTTTTTGCCTGAGGTAATCTAGCCAGACTGAGAAGTACTGGTCTAAAATTGCTGTGCAGAGCACAGACAAAGGTATTCAGAGCAGGCCTACAGAGAGGAAGAGTAGGTAGATTCTCCTAACGAAGATACCTGGAAAATGCCATACTGGATAAAGAAATGTACTCTGCAAAGTTTCTTCAGCTTTTGTGAAGAAGTATTGCCACAGACTGCCAAGTTCTGCAAATATCAAGTCTGCAGGTTCTTAGCCATGGATCTATTGCCCCCTTTTTCCACACTGAAATACTTTTGACTCTAGGGTGCTCAGGTATTAAATTCCTCCAACATTTCAAAGCTGCAGATGAAAGTGATATTCAGTAACTAATTAACTGGCAATGCCAGGAGCAGGGTTTTCATGTGAAGAGTCACAGATCTTTCCACTATAAATATATATGTACCAAACATGTGTCTAAGACTTTCTCTAAGGTATACTTAGAGTTTTCATATTCTTTTTGTCCATACTTTACTGTCTTTTCCAAACTGGAGGCTTTTCCAATTCTCTCTTATTTCATAAGAAAACTTCCATGAAGTGTAACTTCTGTCGTGGTTTTGGCCAGATTGGCCAATCAGAACGACACATGGCTCTCCCCTGCTCTCTCCTCGGAGAGGAGAGGAAGAGAGAAGGAGATTTACGAGTTTAGAAAAAGAACTAAACTACTTTAATGAAAATAATAATAAATAAGAAAATAGTAAATAATAATAGAATAAAAAATAAATAATAAAAAAAAAGTATACAATATGTACAAAACCGTATCCAGCTCCCAGGATGACAATTGTGTCACAAGCAGACACAGGGAAAGTCCCAGACTGGAGTCAGCGACAGACAGGAGCTGAATTCCGGAACTAGAGTCAGGAACGCTCAGATCGGGATCAAAGGCAGACGAACAGACAGGGTCCTCCTTAGACGTCGGCCATTGAAGAAGAAATGAGCCAGAGCCCCTTTGATCCCTTAGCTTTTATACTGAGCGTGATGCAGATGGGATGGAATACCCTGTTGGTCAGTTTTGGGTCACCTGTCCTGTCTGCTCCTCCCTGCAGGTGGGACCCCTCTACGCTTCTCTGCTTTCAACCCTCTAACGGGGCAAAAAGCGAAGTTAGCTGACCTTGGTCGTTATAGCAATAAGTATAAGCAAGAGCCTCTGTGCATACCATTCCTTGGTATAGTCAGGTCTTATCACTCTGAGAGCGAACAGTTTCTGAACAATATGCTGTTAATTTCAGACTTCAGTCAGTTAGAAGAGGCCCAGCTAAAAAGCGAAATTACAAATCAGAAAATCAGTTTTGTTTTACCTCAAACCAGGACACTTCCTAGAGCAAATGATTGAGCACTCCATTTGAAAGAGTAAGAGATTGACACATTTGAATGGATGACAACCATATGGTTTGATAAAGACTTCAATTGTCTGAGTGTTAAGAACCTGCTTCAGACCTCACTTTGTCTTTGCACTTCCATCCCTCTGCACAACTTCTGAGAAGTCATTCTGGTTACACAGATATGACAGATTTCTGCTCAGCAATCACTGCAAGAAGAATGGGCATTCCTGGAGTGCACGCCAAGGGCTGAGAATTTCTTTTTCAGGAATTATTCTAAAATATCACTGATGCTCCTTATAGGGTAGAAGATTATAAATGCATGTAATAAGCCATTATATAAATCTTTAGATCATAGTGATTTATGGAGGAAGATGAAGCTTATTCTGAGAAATCTTTGATTCTGTCACATCTGTGAAACACAGGCAAACACAAATGGGGTAAGCTTCAAGATTTTCCATTATTATTCTAATGTATGGCATTAATATTTCCTACATACAGGCCGTATTTAATGAAGGATCTTTAATTCTACTAAAAAGACTACCATGAAATTAGTGAAAAAAATATTGTCCTTTATGGAACTGTCTACTTGCTGTAAAACTCTCCATATTCAACATTCAATTTCTTCGTGCAAGCAATTTGACAATCTATGACGACTCTTTATTGACAGTCTCTGCCACTTTTCCTAATGCCAAAACACTTTCCTGGCAAGACTTCCAAATCCTTAGACACAGATGTATGGAAGTAGATTTCAAATAAAGATCACATTCCTTAGCCTGATAAAACAGATTAAACTTCAGGATCACATCCTTCTCTACAGTGCAGCAAAACGGATGCAGTAATGTCCATGTCACAAGTAGAATCGTGAAATGAAAAAATCATTAGGAAATACTATTTCATAGAGCCTGAAGAATCTTTTAAACATTCCAGAGTGAGTGAATTTCCTGAGATCTCATAGATTCTGGTGAGAACCATTCTCTTATTTCTGGCAGACTGTGCCTAGATTGTAAAAGCGCAGAATTTTAATGTTCAAAGCTTTAAGCCAGGCGAGCCAAGAGGCAAAGAGTTCCACAGGGGTAGTTCAATAGATAAGTTTCAGATTTATCTATAGCAAGTCAAGACAACACTGATGTCTAAGGGTTATTATTGAATGCCACTGATCAATCTCAGTTTGTTTCTCATAAGCATTTGTATGAATGAAACTTAAGTATATGGTAAAAAGTGATAAAGTTGATATAAAAATCACTAATAGCCATTCTTAATCAACCTTTGTAGCCATCCAGCTCTATACGTTATAATTTCTCTGCATATTTCTTCACAATGATGTTTTTAGCAAAGGTCCAGCACATAAACTCCCCAGTAATTCTAAATTCTTATTATGAAAATGGAGTACTGCTTCTTGTAAAACATGACATAGCAAAATAAATCTGAAGATCCCAATCACATGTTCTCAGCAAAGTTTTGCTGGCAATGTGAACAAGCATTTTCCGCTTTAAGATTTAAGCCTTGGAAAGCACAAAGGCTCATGCTTATTTTCATCTATATTCAGGAAAGCATTTATTACAAGCCTAACTTCAATATCTTAAAGGGCTTGGAGGACATAACTTATTCTAGTCTTACATTCTCTTCCTACCAGTAATGTTCTCCTCAATCAGAGTATCGCTCTTAAAAGTTAGGCTCCTTGACAAAAAAGACCTGACTTTAAGAAGTTCTCAGTAGCTTCCCCTGAACTGTTTTCAGCCTAGTTTTTAAAAACGTCTCTAAATTAACTAGGCTTGCTGCAGTTATCTCGTCTGCCTGTATACTTATGACAGGTTTTTGGTCCCTAATATCTATACACACAGAGGACACAGCAGTTCTATTTCTGTGTGTGTATCTATCTATGTGTGAATTACCATTTGCTCTTCCTTGCTTGTGCAGAAATAATTTATGCTGTGCCCCTTATCTCCTTTCTCCATATACAGAGCAGCATCTAGAGAGATACAGGAAAACCCTATTCATAGGTTAGTGATGATCGTATTGCTTACAATAAAGAAATTCAATTTACTTGCCAGTTGTTCCTCTGTGAACATACGGTGGGAAAAAAACTGAACCATGAGACGTTTTAGCAGAAGTATGTAGCAAATACAGCACATGGAGCAAGGGAGAAAACGATGTGGAATTGCTGCTTATTCCCAATGTAGCATTGTTGCACAATCACAACCTACAAAACTGCTGGAAATCAGGTTGTTAGTCCTGGTGCTCACAGTACTGTTGTTTATTACCAATTCTAATCACCTGCCCTCTTATTGTCATTACTGAAATACACATAGTACCTAGCTTGACTACAAAATCTGTGTGTCAGAGACAACAAAACACTTCTGCACAGCCTTCAATTTAAATACACCCTACTTTAAATGTTTAAAGTTAAATTTGTGCATGTGCATTTTTCCTGGAGTGGAGTATACTTATAGAGAGAATCTCAGCTTTACAGTATCTAGAAAGTTTAAATATTTCAGAAACCCTACGTGGGTTTTAAAAATACCCACCCAACATAGCCCTGACGGTGATTTAAGATACCTATAGATTACACTTTAAAATAAGAAAGGCTATTTGTAAAAGTTTGCATAAGTGTCTTCCCATTAAACTTATGTAGGTAGAAAGTTGAAACATAAATAAATTGAAGAAAAAAGACTTCAGGCTGCATCACTAATCATTGACTTCTAGGATGTTTTAGGAGCTCTTTATTGTAGATGTGTAGGAAGCATACAGATGTTATTTACATAAAATGTTTGCCTTTTTAAGACCCCATTTAATCTACTGTCTTCTAATGACGCATGTTGAAGAAATTCCCTCTGTACTCTCCCAAGCTGAGGCACTGCAACAGTTCATAATTTCTTCATGAACAGCACGGCCTTATAGCTATAACGTTATGGAGATCAAACTATTTTCATTTGAGGAACAAATATGTTTTTTCCTCTCCTCCTACAAGAGAGTTATAGCTCTTTTATTCACATTTTCTTGTTAAGAAAATAGTATTTCTTATTTTATTCAAGTTTCTCTCTGAAAACCCACAACAAAAACAGGCTCTAGTCTTCACAACTGGGTTTTATTTAGTGATGCAAACCTCTACAATCAGCTTAAGGTAAGGATCCATGTTATACCTGTTTGGCTGAAAGAACGATAAAATATGAGTATTTTCTAAACTTGTCCCAAAATCTATAGGCCACATTCTCCTTCAAAACACCCTGCTTTCGTTATTCACTATATTGCTTCATTCCCTGAATAACTGTTTTTATCTACATACTTTTCCTACCTGGCTGATATACACAAGTGTTAATTCCTTGGCTTTCTCCTTTAGAACCATTCCCAGTGATATACCTTCTGTTCGCCATGACCTGCATCTTGCACAGGTGTCTTGTGGAACCCACCTGACATGGTGAAGGAGGAACAATAGCCATCCATCCATGCAAGCATGCAGCACCCACCAGTCCCCAGGTTTCTACCCTACTGACCTTCTATTTCAAGTAATGATATTGACAAGCATTAAAAGAGAGAAAAATCACTTTCACAGTAAAGGAAAACAGGCTGCAACATAATGCAACCATATAGCAATGTTCAGTCCAATGAGCTGTGGGAGGAGAAAATTATTTTATTTTAAAACAAAACAAGTTTTGCTCACACAGCCAAGCCCCCATATGCACTGAGATGCTTACGTCCAAGCACACTGTTCAGCATTCAGGCACAAGACATATGTACTTAGTGGTTTGGCCAGAATTTCTTGTAATGACATAGGAAGGCAAGGGGCTCTGGCTATTGAGTCTTCGTTACAACTTGTGTTTTCTTAGGTAAGAGACCATGTGCTGGTTTTTGATCTAATAATGATTAAGAAAACCTGTGCATCTGTCCTCTTCAACTTCTGTGAATTTCCTTTAGTCTCCTGATGTGCTATGTTAGGTCTCCAACTCTGTTCTCTGTTGTCATTATTTCTTAATGGCTTGTGTCTGTTCTAGTCTGGGTGAGGGCTGTCTCTGGTCTCAGGTGCTTCTGTGCTTTCCCAGAATGAGTGTCCTGAGAATTTGCATGCTCATGTGCTGTGATCTTGTTATTGTGGATAACCCAGTGTCACCAGCACCTGCCACTCTGAAAGCCTTTCTCCCCTTCCTTCTCTTGCTTCCATACCTAGACATTCCCCTTCATTCCCCATTGAGCCAACTGTAGTGTTTCTACATTTCATGTCACTACAAATCTCTACAACAAGATTTTCCCCTGCATCTTGAAAGAGGTACTTCAGAGCAACATCACTGTCAGAGAAAGCCTTGAGAGGAACTGGTGGTTTCAGAAGAATCTGAAAGGGGAACTGGATTCAGAGTATTCCCCAGAAGTAAAGACATTCTGGGTAAAAAAAGTATGTCTGTGCACATGACCTCGGAGGCATAGACTGGGACTGGACAAAGCCCATCTAATGCATGTCATTTTTGCTAGGTTTGTTTCTGGCCAGTAATACTAATTTGTGTTTGTTTTTTTAATCACAGATTTAGCCGAGCCGAAATTAAGAGGGAAAGCAAACATTCATTATTACTACAATCAAACAAGCATGCTTACAAAGCAAATGCCTGGTAATAGTTCACTATCCCTCTCATCTTTAATCCCTCTTTACCTGGCATGATCAAGAGATATTCAACATATCATCTTGGCTGCTCCTCCAACGTGGCCTTATATAACAGTTATAAGCTCACAAGCGTATTTACTTGTAAATAAATATGGTGACACTTTATGCAAAATTTTGTGGTACCTTGTTTCATTCATTAAACATCCACTTACTTGCAAGAATCTTTCTAGTGTATGAACATTGTTCAGACACCAGTGATCTCATAAACAGCATAAAACTTCAAAAAGCTCAATCTCACAAATGGTTTATATTTATCTCCCAACCTAACAAAATCTAACAAACTCCAGTCTCAGAAATCAGCACACCCTTATGCTTTACTGCTTTACCACTCAGTGTTTTAAATTAATGCTATATTCTGCATTAAAGGAAAGTCATCACAGATAGAATTCTACTCTGTTTCCATTAGGTCAATTAACAAAGTTCTTGATTAGATAGGAATTGCACCTTTGAGAGGTCTTTCCACCTGCTGTACTACAATTCTAAGAAAACTTAATGTTACTAATAATACTTCCCTATACTCAGGATGAGAATCATATGACAAAATCAACAATCAGTAGATAACCTATCTATGTATATTCACATGCAAATAGTCAGCACTCAGTAATCTCTCACGTTTTACAGAATGCTCGAGTCAAAAAAATCCCCCAAATATTCTGTATCATTATAAAAACAGTGACATATAGTTTTCTGCTTTGTGTACACATGGTCTCTACACAACATAGCATCTAAAACCTCTGCCTCCAAAAAATACTCTGCTCAGAAGTTGCTCAAAAATCAGACAAGGTTTGTGGCAAACATGCTGTACAAATGATTGTGATAGTTTCTCTGATGTATCTGCTTCTTTTAATAGCCTGTAGAATGCATAATGTGGAGATACTTACACGTTCCTGTAAAAACACAGACTTGTAATAGGAGAAACACGTAGACAGTGCCATTCACATGGGATATGAATCAGGTAGAGGGATTTTTGAAGCTGTATCAGGCTATATGTGATTTAAGATATAAGGTATTACTTATGGACACCTACAGACAATGTAATAGCCCAACGCAGAGTGAGGTAGGCTTCCTGTAAGCTCTGTCTGTGGCACGTACCTTACATGCAATTAGTTTTCCTCTATTGTCTCAAGAGAGTCCTTGCTTGACAATTGTGATTTATTACTAAGCACTGGCTTTTGATTAGTGGCAGGCATTTCCTCCTTTGTTATGTTGCCAAGCTTCCTGTCAGGAGGTAGCTATCATCCTAAAATGGACTGCTGTAGTAAAAATTAAATCAAATCAAATAAAAAATAAAAATATCAATTAATCACCCCAACCACTAGGGTTTTTATAAAAATCAGTGATAATACAGATGTTTTCATTTGTTACCAATGGAGGGTTTAATAAGATTTTGATCGGACAAGAGAGCGTATGTCTTTTAAGCAGGCTAAAGCACGATTTAAAAGATCATTGACTTCACAGTTAATTCATCTCTTTTAACTGTTAACAGTGCAAAAGACACTGTCTTAAAAAACATTTAAATTTCTTCTTGAAATAGAAGCAGTTCTCCATAGAACTGGTAACTATTTGCAAGGTTATGCCAACAACTAGTTAACTAGTTGTCATCAAATAATACAAGATTAAGCCTCTTCTAATTAGGGGCATTTAGAGACAAGCATATAACTAATGTTATAACTAATAAATGACCCCCTGCAATGCACTCATCATTTTGTAGAGATAAGAAACTCCATTAAAATCTGCAACAAGCTCACCAGTTCCAAGAAAACACCTCCCTTGAAAGCATCACATCCCCACGTGCTCCTGAGAAATCCTGCAAAAAGATCTTCAACATGTTCTTTCGAAACAGAAAGGGCTACGCGTACATTTTGTAGAAGACAATTGGAAACAAGATAGGATACAAACTTTTTAAACCATGGTCCAACAAATTTTCTGAATGCCGCTAGATATCATGAATAGCCACAGATTTATTTTTCTAAGACTAAGATTTTTTCACCTACTGTTCATAGCAGGGATGCCTTACTACACGGACAGGCTGAAAAAAAAACCCCAAAGGAATAGTAAAGGCAGTGGAAAAGGTCTATGGGTTCGGAAGTACTATGACTATACAGAAGTTACACATTTCTTCTACCTTAAACGTCTTATCAGTAATCACACAAAAACCACACCAAATCTCAGAAGACCTTTTAATAGAGCCCTCAAGTGTTAAGGTGCTATCAGTTTTGTAACTTTCTAAGTCATAAGATTCCTAAGAACTGAAACTTACTGTTTTCTATAAATAAGACCTCCTTCTTGGTTGCTTACAAAGGAATAGTGTCCAAGTTATATAAAATAACTGCTTTAAGTGTTTTGCACTGGAATCACGGTATATATTTACCCCACTGATCTTTTTATTTGTTTTTCTTTAATTTATCTTGCCTAAGAAACATGTTTTACAAGATTTCAAGGCAAGCACTTCCAGTTTCATGCTGTATTCCAAGGCTGTGGTCCAGATGTTTTGACTGAAATTTAAATAAAGGCTGTGCCTATTTTTTTGTAATGGTGTTATGGTGCAGTAATACTATTTCCTTATGACAAATCACATAAAACCAGGGAAGAAAGATTAGCAAATTTTGATGTCTCTTGATATTTTTTACTAAAATAAAGCATTTTTTAAAATCTATGGGATTGATTGTTCACACAGTAGTAAGAACTAACAGATGACAGAATTAAAAAAAGTATTAAGAACCAGAATTACTTCAAAATCATTTCCTTCTGTTCAGTTAAGGAATACAAGAGTGCAAGTTTACATCACTTGGTACTGAGTTTTGTGCTCAAATTGCATAAAAGAACCCTTATATGTATTACTTGTTCAAGGTCAAGGCTTTCAAATACTACAGCAATGCAATATTCAGGACAGCACGCATACACTGGTTAGCTTCTACCACTACTGTAGAACTGGGGTGGTTGTACTGCCAACTACATTTCCAATTTCTTGTTAAAATTGTATGAACAACTTAATTCTCAGGCTCCATTTCTTCAGTTTTCTCTTATTTTCATATCCTGTGCAAGATTATTAGAAAGATAAATATTAACAACTAATATTTTGCAATATCTTGACATGAAACATTATGCAGATTTAAATCTCTACAGCAAGAAATAGACCTGTTTTCTAAGATCAAAAAGGAAATAAATGAAACTATTAAAACCATAAATGACCATCTAAGCTCTTGTCAATGCTACACATTCCATACGGCCATAGATTTATCCAGTCTTCCAATATGTTTTTTCTGTTATGCCCCAAAAGCTACACTAGTTAGGCTATTAGAAAATTTCAGCTTTTATTACCAAATAAAGTTTCTCAAGCATGCATTGTCTAGAAAAATAAGAAGAAAAAAAAAAACGAAAACACCAACACCAAACAAACCTTTAAGGCAAGGAGTAGGTGTCCTGTAAAAAAACTCAGACATTAAAAAAGCAACAGTAAAAATTTATCATTCTTGTTACTGTAATAATCTCAAAGTGGGGGGGAGGGTGGTTTAAACCGTATTCATAATTTTTGAGATCTTGGGTTTGGCATCTGCAGTATCATATATCTTGTTTTTGAGGAGTAACTTAAGCAAAGGTTCCTTAAAAATACTTCAATGTATTTCAAAAATGAGTCGTATGTGGGAAATAAATCAGTACTCAACCAGTTATAAACCTACAGGTGACAGCTTACAAGAAAAATAAAGCATATATCTCCTTCTATAGACAGACTATATATATTGGCTTGCAATCTATCCTTGAAGTCAGCAAGAACTACAATTCAGTGCTTAGGAAATACGGGACTTCTACTCTTCATGCATTTCTGCGGTGCCTGCCAGTCCAGAGAAGGCAATACAGCCTGGGCAGAAGGAATTTTCTTCCCTTTAGCAAATGCATGCTTGCAGTTAGCAACGCAGGAATGTACCCACAGAAAGGCCCTGAGACAATAAAATACACAAGTACCTTCTCTCTTCTTGAGTAAGTTCCTTTGATTTCAGGACGACCTGAAGCATGAAGCAGGAGCACACATCTGACTTCCTCTGGGCAAATACCATTGCTTTCCCACTTATTTGGTCCCATTCTCTTTTTGGAGCTCCCTGCTTCCATCTAAGAGCAGTTTGGACCTCTGAAATTCATGGAAACCAACGAAGCTCTTCATAAATCAAAGGACAATGTCCATTTGCATGGAAGCATAGTTGAATGGAACAAAAATTATTGAATGTCAAATAAGACTCATTCATACTCTTCAGATACGTGCTCCTTTCTCCATTAACACATCAAAATACAAAACCCATGAGCATTATTATAACTTGCATAGAGATGGATATGCAGGAAGTAGGGGGTTTTTTTGTGTTCCTGCTTTTAAGCTTGCAGAAATACAACCTGGCAAAGAGCTTTCAGATAGCAAAGCCTCAGCAGAATGTATGAATACATGTTAAAAGCCTTTCACTAAGAAACAAAGACAATTTTCATTTTTATAGCAGGAAAAAGTGCCTCGTCAAAATGCAGAATTCCATAATCTGCCATGGCGCAGGGAAAAGACGTATTTGCTAGACATAAGCATGAGTTAACACATCCCTCTGAAACAGTCATTTACCATCACAGGAACCTTCCTTGGACCCTAAAAACAGGAGGCTGAGCCTGCACATATAGGGCTGAAAATCAGCATAAACCATGTATCTGACAGTTAAAAGGGGTATGCAGTTTGGGACAAATAAATAGTAACCTGTTAAATACTTATCCGGGTCAACATCAGAGGATTGTATAGGATACTGACTTCCTAGAGAATTGTGAAGAACTGGTTACTAGTGTTGAAACATATATTTTGCCTTTTTTCTTTTGAGGTTGGAGACATTATGTATGAAGGCTGACCTTGAGGATTTACCACGAACACTGCAAGGTGGCTTGGTGGTATCTAAGGTCCTTTGGTAAACAATTAAGATATAAAATAATATTGAAAATAGTAATAATTATCTCCCTCGAGAAAAAGTACTTTAAATCCATGTTAAACTCTACGAGAATATCAATCCAGTCTCCCTGTTCTCAGTGTTATTATATTGGCATTAACACATCACATTAAGAAAACTCAGTTTCCAGCTTTGGAGGATTAGTGTTAGCTACAAGAGACTCAGATATCTAGAGATGAATTAGAATAGCAATAATAATAAAATTGATGTTTCTAGTTAAAAGAAAACTGAGGTGCAACCAAATTTATACATGAATTATATCATTTTAAAAAGCCAAGTAGGAATCTGCTCTGCAGATCAACACAACAGTGTCCTGTTTCTTAAGACACATAGAAGATTAAAAGAAATACCATAAATATTGTATTTACTATTCCACCGTGCCAGGTTAACAGAGGTAGTAACACATACATAAGCGACCTTTGCTACAAACAACTGACAAGAAGCAGAAGATAAGTGCGGTGTCTGACAAAGAAATTAAAGAATGTGATCTTAAACTTGACATGACTTCTAGCTAAATTCTTGCAATGAATTTCCAGGATATTTTTCCCATTCAACTGTTCATTAAAAAATTTTAAATTCTATTGAGTGTGTAACAAAATTAAACTCTGTCTGAAGAGCTTTACACATTTGCATCACTGAAGAGTTTCAAGTCGGCATGCAAGAACACAAACATGAATATTTTTATAAGGGTTATTTAGTAAAATTGTTAAATATCACATTGGAAAAAGGAATATCACTGTAGTTAACACTTTCCAGTTACAAAGAAATATAGCTGTAATAGCCTTTTCCTCCTTTAATCACTGCAGTTACACCATGTATTTCAATTCCCTATATTGCAACAAATATGTTTTTAAACCTACTGTTGCTCTGCAGATAAGGAAAGGGACAGTGTGTGATGCACAATGTACATGGCAGATATGGAAGGCCTAATCCTGTCCTTCCTGAATTTCTGGTACGATAAATGCTTGGTGTTGATACTGTAGCCATAATGAGCTTCATGTTGCCCTCTCTTGTGGAGTTTGACAGCATCAAAAGATGTTTAACTCATTTGGTCATCCATTCAAGAAAATTAGATGGGTACTCATTTAAGCCTATGCAGAAAAGTTTGCTCCTATTATTTTGAATCACAGCGGTAACCACTGAAATAGCTACTTTGTCATTCGCATGACTGTCAAAAGCCTCTTAGTGTTTCACTTGAGTAAGAAATGTAACGTCATCAGACTTATCTGAGACATTAGGAGGGAGAGAAACAGTTTTTAAACCTTTTTCTGAAAATGCCTCAATCAAATGCCCAATAGGTCAAAGGACTCCAGGGCAACAAGCAGCTTCAAAATATGAATATCGTCTGCATATACAAGTTTTGGAACATCGTACAATTTTCTAGCAAAAGTTATGTGAACAGAAGCAACGAAATCTGACCTTGACATTTGGGCTACCTTGTGTTCATAGAGTCAAATTTGCTGGAGGAAACTCGATTTAGCATTTTGGTTGATTTAGTAGATCTCAAAATTAATGTAACGTGCTTAATTAATGTGTGTAAATAGGGAAGAAGCAACTCTATGAATGTCAGACTTGTATCACCTTAATATTTCTTATGTTGTTCTGTACTGGCCAAGCTATTCCATCTCTCAAAGATAAGAGAGCTAATGTGTCACTGACCATACAATAAAAATAGTCACTTTCTATTCAGTCATTGCATTAAAAATATTAAACACATTGCTTTCTGAAATTAATTAATATGCCTGGGATATGAAAGAGTGTGTTAACACTAGTATTACAATCTGTTTAGCTAGGGCTGTTCTTGTTTATTGTATTCTTTTCTTTAGATGAAGTATAAAAATACTGTTTTAGCCTGCAAGTGGTACAGAGCATGGTGATGCAGTTCACTTTATGATGACATAATCTGTTGGGAAATCTCATGCCATGTTGAAATATACTATATTGTGTGATGTTTACTTGTTATGATGGTGAGAGAAATACTAGCTGGGCTATCGCTTACAGTGTCATCTGTAAGAAAATGACAAATGTCAACTAGGTGTGTATATTACCTAACAGAAGGTATCCAGAAAATGCTAAAAAGGCAATTTGCTAATATTAAGATATGAAGAAAGCCCTCTAATGGCAAGCAAATGATTGGCATGCAAATATTTGCTTTATAATTTGGAGAATGCAGTAAAAGAGAGAAAGTAATTTGCCTAAAAATTCGTGCCAGTGACAAAAATCTTTCTTCACTGAAAAAGGAAAAGGATACCAACCAGTCGTACACCCTCCTTTTTCTGTTTTTCTTCTTTTTTCCTTTTGTCTCCCTGCTTTGCAGTTCATTTCACAACTGAAATAGCATTGGCTACAGTGAGCAACAAAAATACATCTCTTTAAAACAAAATATAAGGAATTCTGGATAAGAGAGATGCGCAGTCATTGACCGAGTTAAGGTTTTTTTATTGCTGCTGTTGATTGGCATTCTCATAAATTAACTAGGGAAATATAATCCTGATGAAACTGCTAAAGGGTAAGTGCAAAGGTCAGTGGCAACCACACCCAGGCGGCTGCTTGCCTGTGAGAATGAAAAGATGCACTGAGCAGATTTTCTAAGAGATCTGTTTTAGGAAGAGGAAGGATGAGTACTTAACTGAGAGAGGAATAATCAACAACACAACTACAGGTCTAGGATCAGCTACTTGTATAACAACCCTTCAGAAAAGAGTCAACAATAGCATGAAGAAAAGATAAACATCCTACTTAGGTGTATAAACCCGTGGTTAGGAAGGAAAATCTTAAGAGAATGGAGTTAGAAGAGGGGGGACAATGACAACAGCTTTGAATACAAAAGCTGCTGCAAAGAACAGAACAGTCTTTTCTCCATGCCCGTGAATAATGAATTATGGATATAAAGCGCAGCAAGACTGATGCATGTTAAACATGAGAAAAAGGTTCTGGAGTAAAGACATGCACAGAAACAGCATGTCTGAGAGCTGTTCTTCATGAACAGGACAAACTTTTCTTAGAAATCATTTGCCCTCAATAGAGTCTGGACATGCACACTGTGGCAGATCTGAATTTGAGCTTCAGCCAAGAGACTAGAAAGGACTCTAAAAGCCCTCTGAAAGCCAAGTGAGGAACAAGCAGATCTTACAGAAGTTTTCCTAACACCAGAAGTGCCTGAAAACATATCCAGAATTCATGGCCACCGGTGGGTTGCTGCACGCTGCACTGCCTCCAGAAAGGACATTGTATTTCAGAGACACTAGGCCTAAACGGGAACCCAACGCTGAGCAGTTTTGTGAAGGATTAGATGATTTTGAGCCCACCCATAAGAAGCAAGGAAGTTCCCTCAGTTCAATCCTGTAACAGCAAAACCATAAAGGTCCCTTGACAGCTTCTGATGAGATTCCTCATTTTCCTTTAAAACTTCCCTAACACATATGGCTGTGCTCAGAGCATTTCCAGTCAGCCAGACACCCGAGATCATATATGACCAGAGCATAAAGGGATTAACAGATTTATGTACCTTAAGGACAGAAAGAGCCAAGAGCCATTACTATAACCTATTCTGATCCTCACTGTAGAAAGGCATCACAAACCTAAGTGGAACAGGCACATGTCGTTAATATGACACAAAACTAAATGGTACCTGCTACATGACATCATCAAGAGGTGCTTATTTAGAATTCTTCTACAACCTTGACAATCACACAATTAATACGACTGTTGTTCAACATTATGAAATACAGATTGCTCTACCTTGTGCAAGAAGTAAAAAGGCATCCTGTTCTTTACTGGCTTTCAATGTGGGACGCCCCAACTCCAAGCTCCATACAGATTTTCTGAGATCCGCTAATCAACAGTCTTCAGAACAAGCCTAAATGTATTCAGCTTGCCTCAGGAAGATCAATACTAACATCAAATGAAATCCAGACCATGCATTCTACATACGCAGTCTATCCTCACAAGAGCTGAGGTTAGAAGGGGAATGAGTTTATGGTACTGCGTAGTCACCCACTTCCCCCATCAACCTGCAAGCATCCAACACACTCAGTAAACAGCATCAGGTGTTCAATAGAAGAAAAAAATTCAAAACCAAATGACAATCACTGTATTCCTTTTATTTTTTAATAACCTTTTAAAGATGAAGAAAATCATCATCAAATTTTCTGCTTTTTTATATCACATGCTCATTGGCTCTTCCATAGGGGTGTATTTCTTTCAATAGGCCATCTTTCCAAAATATGATACCAAATATGAGACAAAGTAAACAAAAAACCCCAAAAGATTATTCCATCCAGAGTTGCTCTATAAGTCCCACTTCCCCGTGGAAAATTAAAATTATTGTTTTCATCTGCTGTCTCTACAAACATACACTTTATATGAACTAGGGTTTAGCATTAATATTCCAGAGTCACCAAATTAGCATGAAATTAAGTACATTTGGGAAAAAAAATTGCAGTCCACAAAATGAGGGACATGACAGAAACAAACACTGTGACTTGGTTCCATGCAAAATGGGATCCCTACTAACTCCTAAATTTCATTATAAGTAAATATTGTCACATGCTTTCATATCCATTCATGATAGTTTAAGCCTGGATTTTTAAAAAAGCTTCCTTTATGGTTATGTGGGGATATTTTTTACAATCTACCATTATACTAACATCTGTTTCTTGCACTAGGTTTTTTTGATGTATTTTAATTTTTTTGTTCCCCCAATCCAACAAAGCCAGACAATACCATGTTAGGATTGTCTGGTTATTTCAGAGAAGGTGTAACGTTTGTCAGCAGGCCTGCTGCCTGTCTGAAATTGCCTTTTAAACACTATTCAAAGCCTTGCTTAGTGTGATGTCTGCATCTTTTTTCGCCATTTTTGTCCAAGTGCAGATATAGGCAATAAGTGCAGTTAAAGTATTTGGATTGTTTTCCACAGGTTAAAAAAATAAAATAAAAAATGCAATAAAAATGTAATTTTTGTAGAAGCATTCAATTTGAGGATATATGATTCTGTATTCCTTTGTGTTAGTGGACTACCAAAAACAATTTCCACTAAAGCAATTGTATTTTTTATAAGACAAATGGAGGTGTAGTTTCTTAGAGCAACTTCCTTCTTTTAGGGAGAACATTTGCTAAATGACAAAACACTGAAACTCGATGATAATGTATAAGAAATTTATAACCGAAACGCAGGTCTTCAGTAATGAAGCACCAGAATTTTGGACATAATTTTACAAATGAGAAATACAAGAACCCGCAGCTTAACAAGTGAAATAAAAAAACACGTAGAAGTGAGTAAAGACTTCTAATGACTCGAGTGGTTTTTAGCTTAATCATCAGGTATTAAAACCACAGGCTTCTAAAATCAATGTTCCAGAGAGATTTAAGAATATCTACATGACAGGGAGTCACAGCCTAGAAGTTAGAATACCCTGCAAACTCTATTTCATGCTAATTTCAAACAATATTTTGGCTCTACAAAGAAACCCACATCAATATCATTGTATACTCATTTATATTTGAGACACTGTCAAAGAGTGTGGTGATTCACCCTCTACTAATTAATTACACAGGGTGCGTATGGTAACTAGGTTTCTAACTTGGATGTTTCCGTTGTGTCAAAAATATGGTGAGGAAAATCTAGAGGTAGGTTGTTGAGGTTTTTCTTTGCTTTGTCTCTAATGTCAATTTAACAGGTAGACTGTCATTTATACTGAAGGTCTATATATCTCTGTGAATTCCTTACCTGTCCACCAGAAGGCTTTTGAGATTTCAGGCTTTACGTCAAGTTTTAAGAGGGACTTACGTAGAGGAAACGCAGCACCTTTCAACCCCAGCTGTCTCTGAGGAATTGCCACCCCCAAAGGAAATTGCTAGTGCACAAAACAGACTGAAAGGTTGCAAAACTGACAGTGAAAATATCAGACATCAGAATGAACATTGCTGTTTCGGTCACAACAGACCAGGTAAGTTGTGCAACATATTGGAAAAGATACATATTAATCAAAGTGCTTTCTTTAATTAGTAGATGACTGCCGTATGCTTTACACCTTAGCTCTGCAGGACAGTTGTGAATCTTGGTTAACTAAAAACTTGTACCACTTGCATGCCATTTGTTCTTATTGCATGTTAATCAGCAACAAAGTATCCTACAGAGCAAAAAAAAATAATTTATTCCTTCCCTAAGAGGTAAGCAGGTGGCAGAGTGCCTAAACACTATCCAATTTATATTATGCTTATGTTAGTATCAGGCTCTTAAATGCATTAACTAATAATTCAGTTAAAAATACTGACATTATTTGAGTAATCTAATGTCAGTGGATCGGAATCCTTAGAAGGCATTAAAATGGTGTAACATTTGTTATCCCCAGTGATTATCTTCCACCTACAAGTCAAAAGATGGGCTTTGAGCTTGACTCACAGCGAAGAACCACATTATCAATAAATGGGAGAGCAAATTACACCTTCTACCACACCTAAATAAGACAGGTGTTCTTCAAAGTAAAATCTCAGTTATACCTATAGTTAAACCTATTTAGATATACCAATACACCTCTAGTTTGTAAGGGGCTGGGTTAGGGACTGATGATTCAATCCTTAGCAGTATTTTACAATTGAGATTCTTCTATAAAAACATTTTTTCCAAATTCCTTTAGGATCCATGTCCAGGTGCCCAGTATTGGATTCACCAACCATATTCGAGGTACACCTTTGAAGTAGGTTGTTGAGAAATCTTCAGTAAGCATCTTTTATAAACAATCAACCAATACAGTGTACGTCAATTTTCAAAAAGCTTTAAAATTCCCATCACTAATGTTTCCTAAAAATGTCAGCTGTCAGGAGATAAAAGAAAGGCCCTTTATCATTTAATTTATTAAAAGAAAGGAATTGTAGGGTAGAATTATATGACTACTTTTAGCTGTGGGGGAAGAAGGGCAGTTACCAGGAGGATCACGTATGAGTCTTCTCACTTCCACATCTTTATAAATGATCTGGGAAAAGGGTTGATGTAAAGTGAAGATACAAATTATTCAGGATCATCAAAATATAATCTGAATGCAAACAGTTGCAAAGCCTCTTGCAACACTTATGGGACTGAAAGATAATATAGTGATAAAAGCAGGAACAGATGAAATTCAACATAGAAAAGTGCATAGTAACACACATGGAAAAATAACATTATCAATGCATCTACAGTGATGGACCCTACTGATACTAATTCAGAAAGACATCTTGACACCCTGAGTCCTTTGAAACTCCAAAGCTCCACCAAAAGACGAGCAAATAAAACATTTGCAATTGCTTTCAAAGGAATAGCAATCACCAGTGTCATTTCACTACTGCTTAAGCCACGATATGCCTAATTCTGATCACTCCACACAAAAAACTAACCAAAAGAACTAAAAGAGGTATGGTAAACAGCAAAAGAAAAACCTGTAAGAGTGATCCAATGTGTGGAAAACTGTATAGTTTAGTCTTGAAAATATACAAACAAAGAGGAATATGCTAGAAGTCGATAAAGTGTTGAAAGACGTGGAGAAACTAAGCTGGGAATGATTTTCACTGTTTCTTAGGAGACAAGAACCTGTGAATGACCAAGGAATTCATCACGTAGCAAGTTTAAAACAAATAAACAGAATTTCTTTTCCACGGAAAGGACAGGTAACTACAGCACTCACTGTTATGGAATGTGGAGGTCAAACATGTGAGTTAAAAAAAAGAATTAGACATATCCCCAGAAGAGAAGGTAATCAGTGGTTTTAAACACACCCCACAGCTTGAGAGTCCTTGTTTTGTTCATTATAAGAACTGGAGATGGAATGCCCCAAAGAAACATGATTTTTCCTTTTTCCATGAGACAGATTACCTAGTCTGCAAATACACAGGCTATTGAATGAGAAAAAGAAACTCTTCTTTGCTCTTCAGGAGCAAAGGTGGGTCCATACATTGCAAAGGCATACATGCAACTTCCCCAAAATATTAAAAGATCCTGTCAAGAACAGAAATTGTATCATGCGATCTTTTAAACAGCTTTTGAGCCCTCCAGTTATAGTCACTGCATTGGAAGTTATAACCTCCCAGAAATCATTCAGAACAGCAGTATTTAGTTCTTATCCATTATTCTGCATTTGCAACTACAGATGATTTCTTCGTATTGATTTATTGCATGTACAGAGATAAGACATAACACATCCTTGAAGAATGCTTCCAACAAAAGGATCACAGCTCCGTACTTTAGGATGACTTAATACAGTAGGTCTATTCCGGGCAGTTAAGTAGAAGCTCAAATATGCAATGATTAGGATCTGTTTTATACAGTTTACAGCTCTTCCACTCATGTACATATGTGTAAAATCAGCCAGTCCTCAGCTGGACTCTGTGTTGGCACAATAAAGGAGGTGGAAGGGTGGATATGTGGAGGAGGGAAGAGGAGAGCTAGGAAGAAAGCCATAATTATTGATAATAATTGCATTTGTTCAAGAAAAAGCCATATATACATTTTAAAAGGGTTTTTTCAATCTCTACCTTCCTTTTAAGGTGGAAGGCACCCAAACAGATGTATAATCTGGGCAGCTTTCCAGATCCATCTTTAAAACTGATGTGGTGCTCTCTATGTTAAGAATGGTCATTCTGCCCACGACAATGCAACTATGAGCACTGAGGATGTGCTTTGGACACCTGCTGGTACTCAGTAAGTCATCTGGAGAACATGATGACTTGACAGTTACCTCTTTGAATCAAAACAGATGATGTTCACTGACACCTTGGAAACCCTTAGCCAGCCATTTTATTTATTTAGCTATTTATGCATGGCTGGAGATACAGCTGATGTTTGTTCCCATTCCTTAAGCTGAGAACAAATTTGTCTGGCCTAGACACACAAAATGATGTTTCCAGATCACGTGTCACTTGAAATATATTTTCATTAGTGCAATTCTCACCCAGGAAACTGTTGATTACTGTATTCAAGCTGTGTGCACAATATACCATTTTCTCTTTCACTGAGTAATGGATGAGAACATTGGAAAGGTTTAGTTTAATTCCTAAACTTCCCTATTAGCTAACTTTGCTGTTCTTACTCTCACATCTTTTCCTGCCAGCTACTACTAAATCTAATTTGTCTCTCTCCATAGGCATATGCCAGGATTTAAGGCAGCCAGGATATCAAGTTAAAATGACATTCTTACAGTTCTCAAAATTACTGTGCAGATGGATTAAAATTTCATTGCTTATGAACTGCACAGTTCATGAAATACACTACTGTAATAATTCTATCTCAATGCAATCAGGTGGTAGAATCAACCAAAAATCTTTTGCTAGGAGTGTCTTATGTTCGAACGCTGACTCTACAGTATCTGAACGTTCTACAGTACAACGCTGACTCCATAAAAAGCTCTGATATAAATAAGACAAATTATTTCCTGATGCCTTACATTTCCACAAGTCCCTGACTGTGGAGATAAGTAGCTTTGGCATTGAGCTGAATGAGCTCTCCAGTTACCAAGCTCCCATCTGGGCATATTCTGGAAAAGGACAAAAATTTCCTTCTACTTTTATGTCTACAGAACAGAAATTCCACACCTCTGGGGTGATAGAGACTCAGAAATAATTAATAGGGACCTGAAAGATTAGCAATAGTAACGGTTAACTGCAATAAAAATGGACCAGCAGTACATAAATGGACATTCAGAGAACTGAAAGGAAACAGCAGTGCTTCTAGTAGTTACTGAAAATTTCATAAAGGAGAGAGAAAATAGAAAATCTTGGCTACACTCAGTCCAGTAAGACTTTTGCTATTGACTTTAAGAATGACAAAGTTTGATTTATTTCTTCCACAGTGAAAAGACTTACAGGCATAGATCACCACGTGCAACAGTAGCGCATCTGCTTAGAAAGCAAGTCTCCAGATAAACATAGGTCATAGGTCTTTGCAGGATCCAAACCTTCATAAATGACTAGTATAATGGGGGCCAGAGTAGGTAGGGGAATTCAACATGGTCCACTTAATACAACACTTTTAACTATGATTGGTGCCTGGTGTTTAGCTAGAGTAGCACCAGAGAACCTATTTTGACAGGTTACCTTTTCATCTAACAGCACCGTTTTCTTTTAGATTTTTTCCCTTCATGTTTCCTATCCTTCAAAAAGTAAACAAGACAGGAGAATTATACCACTACAGAAGGATTGTCTAAATGCCATGCCATTCTAGGAAAACAGCTTGGTATAAGTGTTTCCGCTCTTTTTTTCCTTGAAGTGTGAATGAAGTTGACTAGAGACAGTGAAGGGCTTTTGTTTTCACACTGTACAGGGATGAGATGCAAGCCACGCAACACTGGCTCTACACATTCTAGTCAACATGGTGTGTCTTCCCTACATGTACTCCATCCACTGTACTGTGGCAGGAAACGCAAGATGGGCACAAATTCTCCCTCCAGTGCTAAATGAAAGGTTCTCATTCACATTTAGTGAAGGCATCTAGAGTCAAAACAACTTGTATGGTAGAGTTCCAACTTGCTAAGTTAAGCAACACTAAGTATTGAAGACCTGCAAGTGTGCTGCTGCCAGGTGGTTCCATAGGCAGAGGGTGTTGTCTGGCAGTGAAAGCACATGCAGAAGTGCATAAAGAAAAGAAAACTGGAAGAAAGAACATCAGTTACATAAAAGAAATCAAGCTCCCAAGCCTGGAGAAGAGAAGGTTCCTCGGAGACCTTATAGCAGCCTTCCAGTACCTAAAGGGAGTCTACAGAAGACATGGGGAGGGACTCTTTATCAGGGATTGTAGTGATAGGACAAGGGGTAACGTTTTTAAAGTGAAAGAGGGTAAATTTAGATTACTTATTAGGAAGAAATTCTTTACTTTGAGGGGTGGTGAGACACTGGAACAGGTTGCCCAGGAAAGTTGTGGATGCCCCATCCCTGGAAGTGTTTAAGACCAGGCTGGAGGGGACTTTGAGCAACCTGGTCTAGTGGGAGGTGTTCCCGCCCATGACAGGGGCATTGGAACTAGATGATCTTCAAGGTCCCTTCCAACACGAACCATTCTATGATCCTGTAATTCTATAATAAGCACAGTGCATGCACAAATCTTGGGTGTTAATGCTTGCAGTCTTCTTCATTTAAAATTGATTATGGGACAGCAGTAAATATTTGGTAACCCTTTTTTAATGAAAGTTCCCCTACTTAAGTATTTCATAGACAGTACTGACAAAACTCTTCTCTCTCCAGTAAGATTTGCATTATCTTTCAGACTTACACATCCAGTTCTGCACTGCTAGAAGGAAGTGAAAGAGTTTACACAAGGCCTTTTAAGTTACCAAGAATTTAGAAGAAAACTACTTTGTAACATGCAA
The DNA here is from genome assembly GCA_013396915.1 of Stercorarius parasiticus. Lineage (NCBI taxonomy): Eukaryota > Metazoa > Chordata > Aves > Charadriiformes > Stercorariidae > Stercorarius > Stercorarius parasiticus. The sequence continues at coordinate 400,689 of VWZL01001429.1, read as the reverse complement.
CATGCTTCCAGTTGAATTAAGCTGATAGTGTAACACCAGCAGAAAGGAATGTGAGATACAACAGAAGCACAACAAGTAGGGAAACCAACTGATAAGACCTCATATCAAATTCAGAAATATTATTTTTAATGCTACAAATATACATCAGCAGCAAAAGGATGACAGAGGAAAACCTGATCCCACTGGTGAATGGGGCAGAAGTGCTGCTGCAAAAAGGTATGGAAAAGGTCAAGCTACTCAATGCCTCTTTGCCTTCGTCTTTACTAGTAAGATTTGCCTTCAAGAATCCCAGATCTCTGAGATCAGTGGAAAAGTCTGGAGCAATGAATACTTACCCACTGTGTAGGAGAAGCATGTTAGGGAAAATTTAATCAAACTGGACATACTCAAGTACACCGGTCCTGACAGGCAGCACTCACAAGTGTTGAGGAGCTGGGCAATGACACTGTGAGGCAACTCTTGATTATCTTTCAAAGGTGGTGGCAGCTCAGACAGGTTTCTGAAGACTGGAAGACAGCAGATGTCACGTATCTTCAGGAAGTATATGAACGGGGATCTGGGGAGCCACAGGATAGCCGGCTTCGCCTTGATCCCTGGGAAGGTGTTGGAACAAATAATCCTGGAAGCCATTGCTAAACATATGAAGGGTAAGAAGGTACCTGGGAGTAGTCACCAAAGCTTTACGAAGAAGAAATCATCCTCAAGCAAACCAATATCTTTCTATCATGGGAGAATTGTCTTGATGGCCGAGAGAAGTGCAATAGATGCTGTTTATCTCAACTTTAGTAAGGCTTTTGACCCATAGTAAGGCTTTCTCCCATAACATCCTCTTAGGCAAACTGCTGAAGCACAGGCCAAATAAGTGGCCAGTGAGGTGTGCTGAAAAGTGGTTGAACTGCTGGGTTTAGAGGGTTGTAATCAGCATCACAAAGTCCAGCTGGAAGCCAGTCACCAGTGGTGTACCCCAGCATTTGATACTGGGACTAATATTTCTGAATATCTTCTGCAATGACCTGGACAATGGGACAGTGTGCATCTTCTCTCAGTAAGTTTGCAGATGACTCAAAATTGGGAGGACTGTCTGATACACCAGATTGGTGTTCTGGACACACTGAAGAAATGAAGAGAGAAAGGAACCTTATTAACATTAATAAGGGGAAATACGAAGTTATGCACCTGGAATAACCTCTGGAATAACCTCAGGCACAACCAGACACTGGGGTCCAAGCAGCTGGAATGGAAAACAGCTTTGTAGAAAAGCACCTGGGGTTCCTGGTGGGTGGCAAATTGAACATGAACCAGCTATGTGCCCTTGCGGAAAAGAAGGCCAACACCATTCTGGGCTGCATTAGAAAGCATGTCACAAGTAGGTCAAGGGAGGTGATCTTTCCCCTCTACTCAGCACTGGTGAGGCTGGTCTGTTCAGGTCTGGGCTCCCAAGCACAAGAAAGGGTTGGACATACTGGACTGAATTAAGCTATCAGAGCATCTCATATATGGGGAGAGGGTGAGGGAGCTGGGATTGTTTAGCCTGGAGAAGGTTCATGGGGCATCTTATCAATGTGTATAAATACTGATGGGGGGAAGTAAAGAAGATGAATTAAGACTCTTCTCTGTGGTGCCCTTGACAAGACAAGAGCCACTGGGCATAAATCAAAAAACCCAAGAAATTCTATTTAAATAGACAAAAAAAATTATTCTACTGTAAGCATGATTGAATACTGGAACAGGTTGCCCAAAGAGATTGTGAAGTCTCCATCCTTGGAGATATCCAAAACTCGATTGGACACAGTCCTGAGCAACCTGGATTGGTTGACTCTGCTTTGAGCATGTGGGATAGGCTAGACCATCTCTAGGGTCCCCTCCAACCTGTGATTCTGTGGTCACTGATTCTGTGTAATAATGCACATCTTTCTTTGAAGCAACCTACATGAAAAATTCTTATCTGATCTACTCAGAAAGGCCCAAACTCCTTAAAAACAGAGGAAGAATTTGTAGGGTAAAAAAGAGAGAACGCTTCTGATAATCTATTGGTAGCTTTGATCAGACTGAAATTTGAGTACATTAATTCCTTTTAAACACATTTTGAGCATTTAGATACCACAGTAGTGACAGCTCCATAAATAAATATGACATTTACCCTTACTTAAACTCTTTGCGCACAGGCTTAAAATAGTCCAAATCCCAGACCATGAGGCTGTATAAGAACTAGAACTGTGAACAGTAACATTTGATTTACAGCTAAATTAATGCAAGAAAGTTTATTCAAATCACATTTTAAAAGCTGTCAGAATACTGCAAGTGTTCCAATTGTAATTCACATAGGTCTATTAATTGTTTCTGCAAGTGCTCATGTGAAGTCTAGTCTGAGACATCTTCACCTAGACACAGAATAATGAGACAAGCTGCCTTCAAGAAGAGAGCTTATTCTGTCCCTGCTAAATTCTTTTTTTTTAAAAAAGGAAGGTATTTTCTGCCCCTTGAGTTTTTGCGCTTAGTATTCATTTACTTTATATTTTCATGAACTTCTTGCAGTTCCATTGCTGTATACAGTGTGGGAATAATATGCTCCCTAAAGCACAGAACTTGTTTCATACCACATTATCTTATTTTCAGCTTAAATTTTATCAAAAATTAGAGGAAAAGAAATCTAACTCTCCCAAGCAGCAACTTCTCCATGACAGAAAAAAGCACACAGGTTCAGATAATCTTTTTTTATGAACTTATAAGCATGAGAGAGTTTTGAAAATAATTTTGAAAAGTTCATTTCTGCATTATTTTTCCTTCACTTTATGACTATAAATACACTGTACCTAATTGATTGATAAAGCTTCACATGACAGGCATTGAAAACATGAACATAAGGATACATATAGCTGCCTATCAAATACTGACCTGAGTGTACAGTCGAGCTTAAACTCATTAGCCACCTACACTGATTTCACACAATTCCATTATCATGGATAAATGAGATGGAAGTATCAAGGGTAAGCCAGAAGCCACGGAAGGCAAGCAGAAGTGGGTGCCTATACAGGCTTTCCACCGACTCAGACGTTCACCAGCAGCAAAGCAAGGGTCCAGCTGCTTTCTCATCTGGTGGCCAGTCATAGACAACAAAAAAACCCACCTGGTTTTTCACTAGAGGGATCTCAGTGGCACTTGCTGCTGGGCATCTGTGGGTAGCCTAAACTTGGGCTGCTATTACCGCTTGCGGTTGTTAGAAGACTGAATCTCTCATGCCCCAAGGTATCAAAATGAATGTGGTGCTCCCTGATGCAGGCACCTCCAAACCCGAAAAACATAGCCGGGCAGAAGAGCAGTATTTAATTATTATTTACTGCATGAGTAATTACAAAATACTTGCTTGTTTAATATCAGTTAAGATTGTTGTAGTGTCAGTTTTGAAAATATTGCTCAATAACTTTCTTTTGATGTTTTTCTTTTGATAAGTCTGCGTAACACTACATAGGTACATCTTCTAGAAGCAGCACAGATCAGCATTTCAGAAAGATAAAAATTGGTATCCTAAAACCTTTACTTACGAACATTAAGAGAGTATTAAATCAAATGAGCCTGATTTTAAGATAGTTTTGTGCTCCAGTGACTTCAAGCATGGTTCCTCAGCTTTAAAAAATGAGGACATTTTTATAAATGTTTAGATATATATTTTGAGATTTAATTTTAGTCAGTCAGTTTTCAATTTTTGCCCATTTTCACTTGTTCTCCATTGCTTGCAATCACTATACTGAGGAAATGCAATGACTTATGCAGGAAAGACTGAAAGCACAGCAGCACAATTACAGTCTTTTTCAGCTAATATAGTCTTTTAAAGTTAACATTTTACACGACAGATTTTTTTTTCAGTTCTTGTAGTATTACACATAAAAGATTTAAAGATGAGTTTAGATGAAGGTTAGCCTGTTGTGGCAGTGTGCTTCCTCTTTTCAGGCGCCAACATGACCTTTATCTCCTGTAACTCTGCCTAAGCACTAACAACCCATGGTGGTCATAGTGGGTGCAGGTAGTCGTGATGGCTGCACCGGCTTCAGCGTGGTTTCGGTGAGACAGATAACAACACAATAGCCAAGGGATAATTTGAGCAATGCTGGTACTGTGATCAATATGCAAATATGACTATAGGTCAATCATCTTACCTCCATAAATAGTGAACAGCCAAAGATCCCTTAGAGCTCTCCTGAACGGCAGCAGGCTGCATGCCAGGATCTCCCCGTAAGCAAGGATGCCCCTCAAGGTTACGTTTACTTCTTGAGATTGAAAGATTCCTTGCCACAACAGATTCTCAGTAAGTGACTAATAGCATGCTAAACTTTGAAATCTTAGCTAAGTGATATAAAGGATTAATTGCGCATATATAATCCTTTAGACATAAACCATTGACCAAGTCTGGGACTAGGACTGGATCCAGCCGCCCCTAGACTCCTCTCTGAGAAGGAGTTTAGAAAGCAAGGGGGTTCTCTCTGAACACCGTGACTCAGCGCGAGGGTTCCCCTGACAGTTCTGTCCGACCGTGTCCTCAGTGCAGTAAATAACCAAGTGTGCCTCACGATCTCAAATCTTGTTAAACACTGTCGCATTTATCATCAAACTTTGTTAAAACCCTGTTTTATATCAATATATGTATTGCTACTTCTCTCTATGAGTGAAGTGCATTGCTTCCATCCGCGACACCTCTATAGGAAAAAACATTATGTGAGCAAGAAGCAACAAGAAAATAATATGAGAGATTAAGAGAAATACTGCAAAACAAGAAACAATATTTAGGCCTTCATAATTACCAAAACATGAAGAAAAACGAGGTCAGATAAATACGTGCAAATGTTATTATATAAACGGTTTAATGTAAATCTAGTGTCAAGTGTCATGTGGTAAAAGATGCCTGACTAATGAAAACAAATCAAAGAAGGCTGGAAAACAGTTCAGAAGAAGAGATGAAGATTTTTTAGTATGACAAGCATCACCAAAAGCTACTATATGGAGATTTTCTTTGCTCAGGTGGGAAGATGATCCATGCTGCTAAGAGGTATTTAAGGGTTAAGCTATGTAGTACTTTGTCATCCTTACAAACAGGATTATACTAGAAGCAGGAAAATGTGCTTGTGTCTAATTGAAATCAGCTCTTATGGCAGACGTACTTGGAACGTGGCCCACTGACCAGCTATACATAAACTTTGCTATTTCAATGCTTAAACTTGCTAAATTCAAAAAATAACAAGTCTCAACATCACTGATTTCTCCTATTGTGGGAAGCAGCCTAGAAACTGCAGTTACCTGCTTCCACGGAGAAAAGTGAAGCATGGCAATCTTAGCAGCAGGGCATGGTGGGCACAGGCTAAGTGCCAAAGCATAAGTCTCTCACATTTGAGATACCCTGGGTTATACTAGATATACACATGGGGTCAACCAATATGACATAGGATCTATGGGATCTTTCTGATTGGAGGCCAGTCA
>VWZL01001429.1:349314-395182 GCA_013396915.1 Stercorarius parasiticus | reverse complement strand
AAAAAAAAAAGAAAAAGAAAAAAAAAGGAAGGCAACTGAATTTATAGAGGCAGAATTGCAAAATTTAGGCACAATCTGAGTATGTTGGATGAGACAGAGACTTCTCAGAAGGCAAGTCTTTACAAGTAACACAGTAAAAAAGGGTTATAGGTGTGTGGTTTACTTTTAGCAACTTCATCTGTGCTTTTGCACCAATACAAACTGGTGAAGCTACAATAGGCATGCTTCCTTCTTCCACATCTTTATTTTTTCAATAAAAGCATACCTGAAGAACCATGTCTGGGTCACATGAAGGTTGAATAAATATAAAATAATCAGGATTCAGTTCTCCTAGAGAGAGAAAAAAGGAGTGAAAATGAGCATTATTTGATGTGAGTTTTCACAGATATGCAAGTTTATTTTAGAAGTCATTATGGCTAGAAAAGCAACCCAAAGTTTCTACTCTTGAAAGACATGTTATTGATCACATCTGGCTAATACTTGGAACGGCTTCTTAATACTGCTTTTCAAGTGGGCATTCTATTGTTATGTCTTCTCTCCAAAACACTGAAGTACTGTAATGACTTATCAGTGGAGTTACAGATCTGATCATTATTTCATACGTAAACTGGTATTTAGCGTCACTTATGAGCAGTCCTCTTTTGAGCATAGTTAAAAGAACAAACACAGTAACTCATAAGGGGACATATCACCTAGGCAAGTGGTCTTCAGAGGATGGAGGTTGTTGATTGTGCTGGTTTTGGCTGGGGTAGAGTTAACTTTCTTCATGGTAGCTAGTTTTGTATTTGGGATGAAAACAGCATTGATAATTCAGGGATGTTTTCATTGTTGCTGAGCAGTGCTTACACAGAGTCAAGGCCTTTACTGCTCCTCACACCACTCCACCAGTGAGCAGGCTAGGGGTGCACAAGAAGTTGGGAGGGGACACAGCCAGGACAGCTGACCCCAAGTGACCAAAGGGATTCCATATCACACGACATCATGCTCAGCATATAAATGTGGGGGAAGAAGAAGGAACGGGAAGACATTCAGAGTGATGGCGTTTGTATTGCCAAGTAACCTTTATGTGTGATGAAGACCTGCTTTCCTGGAAATGGCTGAACACCCACCTGCTGATGGGAACTAGTGAATTAATTCCTTGTTTTTCTTTGCTTGCATGTGTAGCTTTTGCTTTACTTATTAAACTGCCTTTATCTCAGCCCATGAGTTTTCTCACTCTTCTGATTCTCTCCCTCAAGAGCAAGTGAGCAGCTGCGTGTGCTTAGTTGATGGCTGGTGTTAAACCACAATATTGATCACCATCACAAAGCATACAAACATGTTTTCTTGCCTTTGTCTCTCCATGATAATAACAGACGACTGAGGACAAGGCTTTAGGAAAATCCACACAGATTGAGATATACTTCTTCCATTAATACTGATGAAATTTGCCCAGCTTAAAACTTCATGGCACACACTGAAAATGGCGTTCCTAATCTCTGGATTGTTGTCCTGACCAGGGAGAGCTTTCTGTCTTCTAGGGAGAATTGGATCTACAATACAGAGATCTAACCTTTTATCCAGATTTCTTGTGGGAATCCCTTGTTGTCTGACACTAATGCCTTTTGCCACGTTCTAACAGTTCATCAGCCATATCACGTCCAAAAGTGAAGCAAGGCTAGGGAATATATACATGCAAGTAGCCTTGGTTCTGGAGGTAGCAAAAATATTATCACCTGCTTTTGCCAACAATTCATGTAAGATGTAATCCCTGAAGAAACAGAGAAAAATACTCAGGTCTGAGGATGGTCCTGTTCAAGTTCGAAAGAATAAAAATCAACTGATCTGTAAGGTGGAAAGAAGTTCTCCATTGTCTCTTCAAGCAGAATATTAATAGGGTAAAGTAAAATAAACCTATTTTTCTTCTTGTCGTTGAGTAAGTAACAATGGTTTGGCTAGCATACAATAATATTCCAGAAATGCACCTGCTGTTTTGAAAGTTAAAAATAACTTTTTAATTCATGTAAATTATTCTGGACTGCAAAAGAAAGAAAATCCATCATAAAAGAAAGCAATAAAAAAAAAAAAGAAAAAAAAGAAAAAAAAAGAAAAAAACTTTAGCTAGCAGATATTTCAGGGAAACTCTTCACAGGGTGATTACAAAAGACAATCATTAGAAATGTTGGTGCTAAAAATATTAATGCAGAACATGAAGTAATATCCCATCATTATTAAACTGTCAGGCAGTTGCCTGGAGAGAAGCTTAAGAAAATGCAGAACTAAATCCATTATTTTCAATGAACACATTACCTTCTTTAAAGTAGTCTGGAAAACTTTACTGAAAGCCAACTCTAGTTACAGACAAATTGATTTCTTAGTAATAATTGTACTACGATACTTAACCCACAAGGACAGGGAGATCTAATGCAGAGCCTTGCATTCATGCATGTATCATTTGTTCCATATTAAATCTGATATTGAAGCAATTAGCTGCACATGCTAGTCAAATGAATTAACTAAAGAAGTGCACGGGGGTAGTACATCCGCTGTTGGAAGGTTTGTACCTTTGCACTATAATTGTTGACATTTCATTAATGCGTGAGATTTCAAAAAAATTCAGTGGAAATTAAAATAAGGGCTTTTGTCCAAAATATTTTTTTTTGAACAGAGATGAACAACTGCATTTCTCAGTAAGTATTCTGATTTTTCCACAGATTTCTCTTTCCTTTCCTATGGCATATCTCAGTTATAGTACTTTATAGTTCACAAGCACAGATGTTAGTCAGTCACTGGTCATGCACAATATAGACCTCAGCATCCACTGTATGAGCAAAGATGACAAAAATTGTCCTAAAAGCAACACTGAGAGTCAACTGTAAGATCTGTTGATTAAACCACAACGATTTAAGCATAGTTGTGGAAATCTGTTTGCCTAAATTTACCAGACATTCAGACTCATTATCATCATGCTTATAATGTTATCACATAGAAATGTTGACCAAAACGTAGAAGCAACATCATTTTTAAAAAAGACATGAAAATGCAGTGTGTTTGTCAGCTCAGAGAGAAAAGCTTTTGTAGTCTTCATACGTGTTTTATTTTACTGTCAGTTGTTCTTTCTGTAAGAGGTGTTAACTTGCACAAGAGCTTTGAAGCTGATACTTCTAGAAATACCTCGTCCACTGACAAGCAGAACTGGCTGTACTCCAAACAGCTACATGATGGGGCTAAGATGGAAATCCATAGCAAGCAACAGATTGCATGAACAGAAAAATACTTGGACAGGCACCCAAAAAGTTATCACATAAATGGGCAACTGTGAAGAAGCAGACAAATCTTGAAAAAGAAAAACGCGAATTCTGGTCTGGTCTGAAAACAGCTTTAATACTGGCAAAAAAAAGGACAGAGAAGAACTCCTAAAGACAAATCATACAACCATTTAGGCTGGAAAAGACCCTTGGGAGTCCAACCATCAACCCCACTCTACAAAGTTCTCCCCTACACCATATCCCCCAACACCACCTCTAAATGACTCTTAAACACATTCAGGGGTGGTGACTCCACCACCTCCCTGGGCAGCCTATTCCAGTGTCTGACCACTCTTTCTGTGAAGAATTCTTTCCTGATGTCCAGTCTAAACCTACCCTGTTGCAGCTTGAAGCCATTCCTTCTTGTTCTATCGCTAATTACCTGTGAGAAGAGACCAGCACCAAGCTCTCTACAGTGTCCTTTCAAGTAGTTGTAGAGAGTGATGAGGTCTCCCCTCAGCCTCCTCTTCCTCAAACTAAACAGTCCCAGCTCCTTCAATCGCTCCTCATAAGATTTATTCTGCAGGCCCTTCACCAGCTTCGTTGCCCTCCTCTGCACTCGCTCCAGCACCTCGATATCTCTCTCGTATTGAGGTGCCCAAAACTGGACACAATACTCAAGGTGTGGCCTCACCAGTGCTGAGTACAGGGGGACAATCACCTCCCTACTTCTGCTGGTCACACTATTTCTAATACAAGCTGGGATGCCATTGGCTTTCTTGGCCACCTGGGCACACTGCTGGCTCATATTCAGCCGCTTGTCAATTAGAACCCCCGGGTCCTTTTCTGCCAGGCAGCTCTCCAGCCACACTTCCCCAAGCCTGTAGCGATGCATGGGGTTGTTGTGGCCCAAGTGCAGAACCTGCCACTTGGCCTTGTTGAAGTTCATTCCATTAGCATTGGCCCATTGATCCAATCTGTCCAAGTCTCTCTGTAGAGCCTCCCTATCCTCATGCAGATCAACACTCCCGCTTAACTTGGTGTCATCTGCAAACTTACTGATGATACACTCTATGTCCTTATCAAGATCATCAATAAAGATGTTGAACAGAAATGGTCCCGACACTGAGCCCTGAGGAACACCACTTGTGACCGGCCGCCAGCTGGATTTAACTCCATTGACCACCACTCTTTGGGACCATCCATCCAGACAGTGCTTGATGCAGCAGATTATATGCTCATCCAGGCCACGAGCAGCCAGTCATCTTCATCATCTTCACTGTGAAGCCAAGAAATTAGAGGATCCTTCAGTCAAAAGAATATCACAGAAATGTCCCAATTTATATTTTGTCTGATTATTCACTTATTAGTTACACAATGAGCCATGGTAAGTATAAGACAGAATTTATGCTGAAGATAGTTTGAAGGCAGGGAAGGATTTCAAGACAAAGCAGCCCCTGGTCCCAGCTAGGTCATCTATATAATACTATTTTCAAACAGACCACAGTTTCCATCACGCCATTAAGTGGTATGGCCAGACTTGGCATTAACATTTTGCACAGTTGTTCACTTTTCATGACACATTTTACCAGAGGGACTGAAGCTTTCATTTCAATGTAGAGTGTTTCCCATTCATGTCAGTGACAGTATCCTATTGGAGCTTAATTTTCCCAAATTACATGTTTTGAAGAGTACAACTAAGACACTAATCAGGTGGAAGATAATGTGCTCAATGGCAAAAATTGATTGCTGATATTCATATTTTACAGTTACCAAAAGTCAGGATACCTACACAAAAACATAAGCATGTTAGAAAAATAGGAAAGTTATTTCCACTTCCTATATTTCTATAGTGATAGAGGGATTATGAATCCTTCCCATCCTGGCCAGCTTATCTTCTTTTAATCCTTCACTATAATGACCTTGAAGGTCTTCACAACCCAAATCAAGGACACCACATATTGCTACTCTTACTATTCAAAAGTCAGTTTTAATTAAAAATACTTAACAAAATTTGGGGTTTGTGTGATTTTTTTCTAACTTTCATTACTTTCACTCAATTTTCTTTGACAATTTTCCCCTTTTTCCTATTTCTTTTTCTGTTCATTACCCTTGGTTTTCAAAAACTGGTAATATTCCTTCTCATCAGTCTCTCCTTCCCTCACTTTTTCTCACTTTTTCTCAGTTCTTGTGCTAATTGCTTAGGTTTTCACATTCCCCCTCTGTCAACACTCACTCCTTTCCAAAATTTTTGCTGTGGCCACTCAGTTTCCCAGTTTGTATTAGCACTTTCACAAATGAGTCTTATTTTTCTACACTCACTCATCTTACCCTTCTTAATCTGTCCCATCCTTGTCACTAGTTCTCCCTCCTTCCTATATATTCAGTAATTGATCTCAAAAGAGCTGAGTCTCAGAGGAGTTCTCTCCTTACAGAGCAGACAGTACTGAAGAAGCAGGGAAGCTGAAGGGAAACAGTGACTGCTGAAAGCCACTGTCAGAGCCTGGCATTAAAAATCATCTTTTTTAAGTTTCAGGTACCTTGAACACTAAAACCACATTTTTCTTATCTTTCCCCTCCATTTCTCTCACATTTTCCACTTTCATGTCTCTCCACTTCTTCAAAGAACAATAATCCAACCTCTTTTACCTGGAAATTGAGAGGTGAATACGCAAAGCTATTTGTGTTATTTCTTCTTACCTGAAGGCATGAAGGACTGGAAGGCTCTAAACTGCATTCTGGGACTGAGAATCGCATTTCCCTCATTGCCAATATTCTGGAAACTAACTCTTCAAAGCCAGGTCACTGATCATCCCAGCCCTTACTTTGAGGTTATGGAGTTTTAGTTTTGAAATTGTATTGCTTAAAGTTCATAGAAACTTAGCAACATGTAAAGGCTAACATTTAGTTTTAAAATAACCATTTAATAAATGTCAGCATTCAGCTCTTAACGGATATTTTTCCATTATTGAAATGGATTGACTTAATAAACCTATCATCATCTGCCTCAGTTAAAGAAATTGCGAAAGGACAGTATCTACCAAGGCCACACACTTCTCTCAGGCCTTGTGGTGAAATAAAATGACCAACATGGAAGAGTGACAGATTGCACTAATAGCGAAGTTTAGCAACTTTTTGGTCCTTTATTTACAAACCACTGTAAATCTGGAATAAGTAATTCAGAATTTGCAGTAATTTGAGTAAAACTGACATGAAAAACAGGCTAGGGACAATCCACTGATTGTTATGTTTTGCCAACAGACATTTTGTAACTGTGCCAGGAATATAACTCTAAGCATAACTTCAGAGGAAATATAAGCATTTATTCCTTTGTACATTGTTATAATATTGTGGTAGGGCCTGTCATTAAGTTAGAAACAAAGGTGAATAAAACATACACACATGTGGTGGGTTTTTTTTTCTTTTTTTCTTTCTAAGAACAATCATGCCTATTTCTGCTAGACATAGACTAGTCTGAAAAGTAGGAAGCTTTGGGTTTCAGTGTTGTCCTTTTTCATTCTATTTTTCACCTCCCAGTGTTGTGTCGGTTTCTGGCTACACTGGGAGACAGAAGGCTTTATTTTTAATACTTTAACCTTAAACAGATGTAGACAATTCAAACAGCAAAAACAACAACAACAAAAAAACAACCACAAACTTCTGAAGCCTCAAATATTAATAGACTTCACCTCAGGCTTAATACCTCATCTTAAACCCACAGACTCCCACCTTTCAGTGCAGAATCAGCCTGAATGCATCTGGCAACACAGGCAGAGCAAATTTGATTCTGTCCACAAAATCCTGCACAGAGATGTCTTTGCACGTCCCCATAGGAGTAATCAGGACCACAGTTTGGCCTCGTGTGTCTTAATTCATTCCTTAATCATCCTCTGACTTGTCACTCAGGAGTTCCTGTCAGGTTGTTCCCAAAATCCTTTGTGTATTTGGAAGCCTAGCAGTAAGCGAGATAAATTTTCTAGACAGCGCCTTAATTTCTCAACTGCTGAACATGCAGTGCTCTTCAGAACCAAACCCATTAGTGCCCCAAGCCTCATTTATTTCTCACAGACAATCAAATAACTTCAGATAGGGCTCTGACTGAAAAAGCTCAAGCTAGACTTTTCCAAATCATCTCTTGGTAGCCTCATGGACAGCAGCTTTCATGCTTATGATATATCCATTAAAACAGACTTTCCCTCTGAAGTCTTTACAAATGCTCAGCACTCAATAAAATAACTGAGTTCATTTCAAGATATTAGACTTTAAATACTAGTTAGCATCACCCATAAAACAATACAAGCAGCTGCAGTAAAGTATTTCTTTTTTATTTTCTTAGATTATTTTTCTTTTTTTTTAATTTTCTTCTATTTTCACACAATTCACTTATCTCACAAAATACTACTACTGAAAAAAAACAGATGTCAACATTCCTTTTAGCTGGATAGAATAATAATATAATCACACTTTACTGCTCTGTAATTAATCTATATGTTTTGTGATGAATGTGCAATTAATGGGAACTGAAAATATAACAATAGATGTGAGATACATCTTTTGTTCTCAATACAAATTTATTTTCTTATGTTGTGATCCTCTTCACAAAATTAGAGGCATGATTCAGTACCTACAGAATTCAGTGCTAAGTCTCACTGATTTTGGAGGATTTTTGGCTCATACCCAAGCTGAGGTTAGCCAAATAGCCAGATCTTCACCCTCTTCAGAAAGCCCTGATGGAGTAAAAAGCAGAAAGAAAAAAAAAAAAAAGAAAAGAAAAAGGAGGAAAAAAAAATAGATTTTAACCGTGGCTTCCAGATCAGTTTCCTGCAAAAAAAAGAATACATGTCACATGTACCAAAACTATTTGGCAAACTTGAAGAATGCCTCGGAAATAGGAATAATCAGGAGATTCACTAAAAAAAGAGCACAGAGCTTCTCTGACGAAAAAAAGTCAGAGTGGGTGTCACCATTGATAAGCCAGTATTTATTTTATATCTGGAAGTTAATTTCTGAGTTTTTATGCAACATTTATCTCATGTTTATTTGTAAACTCACTGCTTTGCCATTGCTTGGGTTGGCCTGCCAAATCTGTTACTACTTGGTGCTTCAGTGACTTCCCTGGCAGGAGAATAGTGACTAACTAATAAGCATCTACAAATCACTGAAAAATAAAAATTCATATGAAATCTGGAACAGATTCTTGAAAGTTTTTATGAACAAATACCTTTGGATTATAAATAAGAAGATGCTAAATGCATGGTTTTTTCACTGATCTTTTTTTTTTTTTGGTTATGAAATAATGCATGGTTTCTTTTCTGCTCAGCCAGTTGAAGACAGTACCAAACAAAATATCAGTAGGATATTCTACATTTCTGTTACGCTTCTTCAGAGTTCCCATTTCCTGATCTTTCCACATTGTCAATCCAAGAAAGCACTAAAATTTGCATTAAGCTTCAAATCTCAGAGAATAAGCCTTTTTGCCACTTAATTTCTGCTCAAAATGGAGCTGATGCTAAAATACTGTATGACTGTTTATGAGAAGCCTCCATAGCAGTCCTGTTATTAATGTTCTCACTAAAATGTATTTATAGCTAGTGGCAAAACTTCTGGTTTTCACAAGTATTGTGAGGAAAAAAGAAAAAACTTCACTCTTCTGAATGACCACAAATACAAAGGACTGTAAAACCAGAAAAGTTAATTATCTGGAATATTTATTCTACATTTGCACTAGCATTTTATTCAGCAATTCCTAGCTCAGATTTCATGATGGACACCAAGAATGCATGCAGCTCTATACATAAATGAAGTAATAAATAACAATCATAAAGACTATTCAGACAATTATAAGCACCCTAAAATAACTATAGCATGTTACTAAATAATATGAGTCAACAAGATGCAGTATTCTTGGGATTAAAAACAACAATTTATAACTTCATGCATAATCAACAGAATTTCCTGTGTGTTTCTTAACTTGCTTTATTTTTCATAAAGTCTACTTCAATACCATTTTATAGAGGTTTTACAGGGATTTCAGTGTAATTAGATGGCAGTACAAGCCATAGCAGAAGAGGCTTCTGCACGCTGCTCTGCTAGCTTGATGCTACGCTTATCCAGAGAGACCTTCTTCAGGAAATAAAGTGTAAATAAGATGTTCTCTTTTCCCTTGAGACTGCCAAGCATGCTAGTCACAGGGGAGATGCATTTTCCTTTGGTAACAGACCAAAAGCACACAAACTTTCATTGTAATTAGATGACCAAACAACATATATTTCTTGAAGTTACAGAGACAAGGGCATTTTGGTGCAGAAGAAAAGCTGATGAACCTCAAGCCACCTTCTTCAGCACAGAAATGGACTCATTTTGGTAGATGAGATTGATAGCATACATAACATACACGTATATTCTGACAAGAATATGCTAAGAATTCTTTTAATAAACTAGTTCACATTACTTATTAAAAAAAATTAAAATCTTTCTCATACTCCGAAGTATTTATCAGACTTTCAAATCCAGCTCCTTCCCCTTGAGTCAGAAGAGGACAACAACTTTAGCAGCAAGTGAGGGGGGAAAAAGACCTGTCCTTGTTTGACCTGTCCATTTGTGCCCTGTCAAGATCAATTCTATCAATCCTATTATGTTGCTGTCATATCACACACTATATGACAGTCTTTAACGTGATTTGAATTAACTTGACATGTTGATGCATTTCAAGGCTGCAAATAAATATTTCTAAATCCCCCAAATCTGCTATTATATTTTCAATATGCATAAACAAACACACCACTGCTCAGCAGAGCAACCCTGCCAGGGAGCTCAGATGGAGTTCCACCTAAGGCTGGAGATCTGCTCTTTAGCACAAACTGACCTGCACACTGAACCCATCTATTCTCCCCTCAAAGTCACTACAGTGCAAGTCATGGCAGGAGAGACTTCTGCATGCTGCTTTGCCAGCTAGATGTGACTATTACCCAGAGAGACCTTCAGGGAAAAAAGTGTAAATCAGACCTTCCCCTTTCCCTTGAGACTGCCAACAACAGTGCTAGTCTCAGGGGAGATGCATTTTCTTTGGTAAAAGGGCAAAAGCACAGACACTTTTCAAGAAGCCCATTGTGTTTCTGTCAGATGCCTTCTCTCACAGGGCAGTGACCTTCAGGGCCTTTAGACCAAAGACTGAATTGTCAAGCTTTGAATCTGAGTAACAATAAAGCTACTGTGACGATATACAGTATAGATCTTCAGCTGATAGAAACCTGTATTGCACATTGAGATAGCTATGCCACCTTTATGCCACCTGAATGTATGGATATATTTACAGTTTTAGTTAAAGAAAAACTAGTTTGTACATACTTCAAGCCGTACATGCGTACTCCCTGAGCCTATACACAACAGCCTTGAGCAGCCTTGACTGCAAGAGTTCACATTTTTATAAACATTTTATTTAAAAGATTATTTCACTCAAATCACAAGAAAATCTAGACAGAGATGTATGTTGGATTCTGCCTTGGATTTTCATGCAATTCATGGAGAAGTATGGTGACTTCCTCTTTCTAAAAACATTGCAGAAATGGGAGAGCACTTCAGTAAGCACTTGACTAAGATGCTCCCCTACCTAAAAATCTACACTCTGTCACATAAGAAATTAGGCAGCTGCAACAGTGCCTTTCAAACTGGAAATCTAAGGAAAAGGAAGAAAACTTCCCCTAGTGTTTGAACTTAGAGGATGAATATCCAGCTTAATACCTCAATATCTAGTATTTGTAATACACAGATCTCCAAATGTAAAAGAATGGAATGGAATGGAATAGAATGGAAGATAAGAAGATCACTAAGGAAAGCTCTGAATAAGATGTCAGAAAAGGCAAGGATGAAATTAAAACATCCAAAAGTCAAACTGAGTTAGATCATATTAAGGAGATTAAAATGAACAAAAAAGCCATTAGTGGAGTACTACAAGAATTAATCTTGGGGGAAATTTTTCTCCATACTCTCATTAATGACGTTAGCTCAAAAAGTAGGCATGGGATACCCACTGACAAGAAAACATATGGCATCACCAGTAGGCAAGAAGAGGAACTGGAATACTGTATAAGGCTTAGAAGAATGTCTACCTCAAATTAATCACTCATGGAAATGGCTGAAGTAACAAGACCTAAATTTATCAATCTACAAGTCTTTATGACTTCAGCCCGCTAATGTGGTGCTACCATAAAACAGGCAAACAAAGCAATAGCAGTGCATTCCAGTAGTTGTGCATTTGCAATCAAAATAAGAAAGTACTGATGATATGGGTGAGATCTGGTCTGAAGCACGGTTCTCGTCGCACATTCTCAAAATGGTGAATCTAAGCCAGACCTGTCTTTATAAGAGTGATAATTTATTTTTAATTAGGGTGCAGTAATTGAGTGAGTGTTAACAGAAATGCTGAATTACTAAGTAATTAATAAACTCTGTATAGTTTCAAAACCGCTTTTTGAAAAGCAGAAGGAAGAATGAAAATAAAGCATTCGAAGCATTTTAAGTCCTCACAAGAACTTGAACAAATGCTCTTCCCAGACAGCATGGCAAGATGTTTTACTGAATTCACAGTTGGCTCCTTTGGCCAAAGATGGCTAACACAAAATAATTAGGTCAAAATCAGCATGACTGCTGTTTAAGTGAGTCATTAAGGACAACCAGTTGACAGGTTTTATTATACTTTTGTTTTCTATTTTTCTGCTTATGAAGTTGAAGATCTTGGGGTGCCAGTAAGGTAATTCTTGAAGTTAAAAGTTTTCAAGAGAGTGGATATTTCAAAGAAGAAAAACAAAATCTTTTCAACCCTTAGCATTTACAACAAAGTGAGCAGACAATAGATGAAAGAAGGAATGGCCCCTAAAGGAAAACTATGTAAGCTATTAAAACACTATTTATAGACATAGATGAAGACCAGCAATGTGTCTCTCAGAAAAAATTTCAAAGTCTAGTTTGCATTCTGATTTGGAAAAAAGACCTACAGCGTTGAAAAGAAAAAAAAAATCAGGAAGAAAAGCCAGCATCATTCTCCACAAAGGAAATACAAAGAAGTTTTGGACATAATGAAAATGAATAATTTTAACCCTTTCAGAATGTTTAATTTGGCTTGGTAATGCTAAAAAGGGAGTTCTAACATACATGAGGAGAGAATCCAAGACCAGCATTTTTGGGACTCATCTCTAAAGACGTCAAGGAACCAGCTTTGAGTTTTTAGTCTTGTATTCCTTAGTGCTTTGTATTCCAGTGCTCCCCTTGCTCCCAAGGCCAACTTTCTCACTTTCCATCCAGAGGGATCCTGTCCTGGTGCACTGAAAATTAGTGTGACCAAGTGTGCCACAACAGAGGAAATGGAGGTATGAAGCACTGCTGAGGAATAAGAAGAGTGTTTTTCATTGTTCCTTCCTTATCTCCTATACTGCAGCAGCAATACAAAGTCTCGTCTCAAAGGTATGACAAGTACCCCCATTCAGTGCTAAAGAGATCTTTTACTCTCTACTACTGCAGCACCTGCAATAATATCAACACCTGATAACGGTGATATCTTGGCTGCTCATGAGCAAAGACTAACACTGAAGCCTCTTCCTCTGCAGAAGTACTCCTGCCTCCTTCTTCCTTGATGAACAAAGCACAGGTACTTAGATTTATGGAGTTCACTGACATCAAGTAGCAGTCCTGCTCTGATGTGAAACTCTCCAGAAAAGCACTCAGTGAAATTTCCACCAGGAATTAGTGTTGCTTTCACAGTACAGTGACGCTGTTGGAAGGGGCTTACTGTGTGTTAGCTTTCTCCCTAGCAGACCACAAAATAGAGTTACCTATTTTGATAGGTTGATATCCATATCAGCTTCCCTAACGGCCTTTGAATCCTCAGTGTGTCACAGCATGTCACTTAACCTGTTAAAAGGAAGTGGTGTGAGAGGGCAGCAACTGACAAGCCACTCCTCTGGAAGGGCACACTGATACTCTAATATCCCTAGTTCTTTTCAGACATGTATGCAGAATATCTTCTCAACAAAAGATGCAGCATCTTGCCTGTAATTGTTTTAGATGTGAACTCAATCTTCTGTGTTTCCTGGCCCACCTTCCAACGATTCCGGCAAGGCCATACTGCTATTCTCAAAGCAGCACAGAGACTTGATGCTCCCAAAATAGTAAATTAAAGCAACAAGCTGTCTGGTGTCACTATTTTCATTATGGCAGAAAGGAAACTTTTCTCAAGAAAGTGGGTACATATGAAGCCTCCATTCTTGTATAATTTGCAGACAATGTCACAGCCTTAGGCTACATATGACCACGTTTTTCGTCTTCTAGATATGCTCAATAGGGATTGGAAACAAAATCAGGGAGCATATGTGGAATTAATTTCTGCTCTTTAGCAGCCTGTAACAGTTTAGGAGGCTCCCGTCTCTCTCCCTGTCCAAGCTTTGTGTCTCACACAGCTCCTGTCAGTATGGCCCAGCATGCCCTCAAGCCTAGCCTCCTCTTCCTTCTTGAAATTACAACCAGCCTCTGTCTTCTGGGCTGCAGCAGAGGCTGCTCATTTACATGTACTGCCCACTCTGTGCCCTGTCCCCATTGCCAAATCAGAAATAACTCCATCTCCAGGAAGCATTATACTCCCCTTCCTGCAGCCCTGAGCAGCTGTGCTTCTGGGGCTGCATTTCTTCCAGCAGAGCCACCATCATCAAACATCGACCTTGTTCACTGTTCCTTATTCAGATCTCCCTGACTTCACTTCCTGGCCATCATCCTGCAAAGGCTCCACAGCTACTTCTCTCCCATGTGAGCCAGAACTACCTTTCCTCCCCTCCTCTCCAAAGGGGTCCACTGAGGGAACTTGCTTCAGAGTAGCCTGTCGCCTCGGTCTTTGTCCACTGCTAGAAGTAGGGCCCATTTGCTGTGGCTTATCCTAGAGTTATCATTTAGATATTTTCTCTGACATTCTGCTTTAAAGTTTCCTTTTTCATCTCACAGAATGAAGGTGGAAGGCTTTCTGCAGTGAAATAAATCAATAAATAATTACCGCTTCATATAGCGGTGCCCCATGAACCACTCGCACAGCTACTTGGATGAGACAGATAAGTACTGATGACGTTGGAAGAATCCGGCCTTGATAGCCCTCAGCCCACTAAATATCTGTCATCAAAGAGCAAGAAGTGTCTGTCTGCTGCTTCAAGCCAAGTCACACAGAATAAGGGCACCTTGCAAAGCAATATGTGTTCATTCAAGGAAAGAGATACAGAAAAAAGACAAAACAAGAGTTATATTAACATTTAAAAAAGCTATGTCAACACAGAAGACTGGTCAACTTTAAAATTTGTCTTCAGGTCCTGATTGTTAGCTTTCCATACAAAAATCTCTCAGACCCAAGGCTCGTTCAGAGCCCATTGTGACCCAAAAAACTTCTGAAAGCTTGGGTCCGAGGCTGAGCCTCCAGCATGCAGAGGACTTGGAATTCACCCACTCGCTGCAGGACGTTAGAGGTCCAACAGGACAAATCCCTCAACTTCCTATCAGCAGATAGATATCTGGCATCATAAAACATGAGATTTTCAATACCAAATCAAAATAAAATGAGAAATTTGTAAGTGCAATAAGATCAAAGCATGCAAGTACAAAGGAAGCCATAACTATTCCCCAACTAAAAGCAGGATCAAAAAGCAGCATTCCTCACTGAAGGCTGTAGGATCTACTGTTTAAAAACCCTTATGGATGGAAGTTCTACAGCACAGCCACACAAACTACACCAGCATTGACTTTCCTATCCCTCAGATAGTTTGCTGTAACATTTAAACTTAATCTCCTTTGCTGCAAGTACTTGAATCTGGACAACAGATTATTTCCCTCCCCTATACATTTCCTCTTAAATACTAAAGAGCACTGTCTTCTCCTTACTTCTCTTTTTACCTAGAAAACTTATATTTCTTCACAATTCTTACCATTCTTATTGTTGGTCTCTGAGCTTTCTCCAAATATACTTATCGTGAATTGCCAAATTTGGTAGCTCAACAGATGCAAGGCTGCTGCAGTTGCATAACCCCAGACCCAGCCAGAAGCAAGGTGGCACCCATATGCTGAACAGACATACATGCAATATACATACACATATGGCCAGCACCATGGTTTTCTTGCATAGCAATGCCTAAAACGGAAAGCAATTCTGCACCTGATGCTTTCTGGACAGCAAAAGCAGTGGTCAGATGAATTCGCACATCTGAAAATGGTAGTCTTATTAACACTTCCCAATACAGTATTGCTTTTTCCTTTCCCTTTCTGCAATACCTTTATCACAGCTGAGCTTGTGATTCATTATTTCCCACATCCACTTTGGAAGAGCTGCTACTTAGCTATCCTGCATTTACGCAATTGATTGATTCTTATTTAGCATGAAACTTTGTGCTGACCTTAAAGAATTTCACCATATTTTTAGGACTTTGCCTTAAGCTGTCAAAGTCATCTTGAATTCTAATGCTCCCTTACAGCATATTTCCTTCTGGGAGGCATAATCTGTGAATTTAACAAACAGACTTTATTTTTCGACTTGTAAATGAAAATATTAAGTATCAGCAGTCCTAGGAAAGTCCTCCGTCAAACTCAACATACCCCTGCAATTTAGCAGTGAACCTCTATTATACTCATTACCCCAACAGCTGGGTTTCCACTTGTGCCTCAGTCTTTCAGGATTTGTTTCCATGTTCTTACTTCATGCATGTAGTTTATAGTTTCCTTGATGTGTCCTACCTTTTCTTTCTTCTGGAGTGCAAGAGTTTGAGTTAGCACCCTTAATATACTTTAGGGAAGTGTCAGCTATTCCGGACTCCATTTACCTTTGTGTTTGTTTCTCAGAGGATTAAATTTATTATTTTTTTGAATTTGTTAAAAGTTGCCTTTTTTAAGTCCATTGGGTTGGGATTTTTTTTGTGGATTCTGGGGTTTTTTATTAATATTATTTTAAGGTCCTTCTACCTGCCTTTTCCAAGAACAGATTTTAATTGCCCACTTGAGAATGTAAGAGTAAGGCTAAAATTAGTAGTTAGCCAATCACAGAAAGGCCTGGAGGCTTTCTTCCAACTTCTGTATGAGAAATTTCTGCTTTTTCTCTTTCCTAAACAACGGTAGCTTTTTAAAAGGGGTCTTTTATACCTTACTTAAATTCAAATCTTTGTGATGATCAAAAAAACTTTGTTAAATATATAGATTTCAACAAATTGTCAAATATTAAAGTAAAAAATGTGAGCATTAACTTCACAGCAAATTTCACAGTGTTTCAAGTGCTTTTGCTACATTAAAAATCTACAGATACACAGAATCAAAGTTGCAGTCATCAAAAGTTCAGGGATTTGACAAAAAGGCCGAAGTCAGCAGAAATCTTTCATTTAAGATCTTTTATCAGTTGGATCTTGCCTAGAGATTAGACTTAAACTCAATTAGCTCACAAAATATTCTCCAGAATGAGAGCTGAATACATAGATGTGGCACTATCATCTGTACACATGAAAGTAAAGTATTTAGAATACAGAACAGAGAGCGCAGGACAATAGTCCTTAAATGCGTCATTTCAGGTATTGATCTTTACTTGCCTGGGATAGTTCAAATGGGACACTCAAAGTTATTGTGTTAATTCAGGTGTCCCTTCTAAGAAATAGCAGTCGGGTCTTGTATGGAACTTTGATCCAAAACCCACTAAAGGCAGGAAGAATTGAGTGAAATTCCAGTTTCCGAAATAGGACCCCCACTGAAGAGAGGAAAATAGGGAAGGATGGGAATGAGATGAACGTGGAACTTGCAAGAAGAAAGAAGAATGAATGTACAGGATAAAAGCATCCATAACCAAATGAAAATATAAAAATGTATTCTCTTGCTACTTATTTAGTATAGTATTCCTATGCTTCTGTAATTTGACAGCCTCTGCCTGTGAATGAAAACTGAACATATTTAAATAATTAAAAAGGGAATCTTAGCAACATGGCAACAGATGTTTCAGTAGAAACTCTGTCAGTTATGTGATGATAAGGCAGCTGTTAGAGGAATTTTTAAGTTAGCTTAGTTTATGTAGAATCAGCTGTTGCCAGAGGCATTGATTAGAAGATGATACTGCCATTCATAATACTTTAAAAAAAAAAAAAGTCTGAAATATTCAGATTTAATATTTCCGATTAAATTCAGAGTAATATTTAGAGGCTTAGCTATTCAGAATTTAAAATAAACACTAAGGTTAAAAATTCTGTACCATTCCATGCATGTATGGACCTAGCTCACAGTGGGCACAGTCTGTTCTATCAGATAATTGCGCATGTGTATGATGATGAATAATCAGTTAGAGAATATTTACTAATGTATAGCTTTCACCAATTAGTTGTATTTCACTTTACAAGGACTTCTAAACAGGACCTCCTCTCATGATTCTTCTCATGTAAAGCAGAGTCAGTCTAACTAAACTAACAACAATACCTGAGCAAATACATAAAATGTAACAGGATTCCAATGTGGAAAATGAGGCTCACACTGGTTTGAAAATCCACAATCTACAAGTTTTTAATGGTATTGAAACAGCCACATACAACTGAGTCAATCTGACTCAGACTTAGCGTCACTCACCCACTACAAAGTCTGCCTTCCCTGTTTTGTTTCTTCACTGTAAGAATTGATAAGAACTTCAGCTTTTTACAATTACGACAGAAAATGGTGAGTGTTTAGCACCTTGCTCATCTGAGACTAAGTATTAAACATGGATTGTGATTGAGCTATGTCTAAATAAAAGTCTAAATGTCCATCATTATACTAACAATGCCAACTATTCTGTATTTTACTTTTGAGAACACTGGTAACTAACTTTTATAGAGATAATTAACACAATCCTGTGTGGTTCAGGAATATACTAAACCACAACAGAAAAGGAAAAACCCATTTTCGGTAGTTGTTCACGCAGCACAACTGAAATCAAAACCAACCTCAATTAGTATTGTTTTGTGGCCAGAAAAATCAAGCATCTAGAGTGTAAATTAGGATGCCATGAGACATAAATGGATCCAAATATGATCCAAAATTCTGGTTACCAAATTAAATATATAAATATATACAGGCAGTTATTTCAATCTATCTGACTGCATAAACGAAAGTCTCCCTGTCATAGCACTGGCAGTGAGAAATTCAGTGAGCTTTGCTGAGGAAGGGGGATCCTCATACAATCCCATGTCCCAGGTAAATTGCATACAGTTATTTGCACAACACACCACTATCAAAGCGCACAACAATAAAACAAAATCTCTAAGAATATTTTCAAGATTTTGGGACAAAGAGGTGTTTTTCAGTACAAAATCTCTGGTTAAACTATAAATACAATTTCTGCTAATTTATAGTGTCTCAGCTTGTGCACACACCAATCCTTCCCTTTTTTATTTTAAAATACAAAAGGCATAAAAAATTTAAAATGTTGCTTGAATTTGGAGACAACAGCATAGGACAATGAGAGCAGCTCACTATCTAGACTACTGCCTGTATCAACATCCTGTCACTATCATATTTTTGGTATTTTTCCTTCCACACTGTCACCTATTCGTGCAAATAAAAAAAAACAAGGACAAAGGGTGGAGGGAAAAAAGGATGTTCAGCAAGCTGGTGTTAAAAATAATAAAAAGGGATGGTATGGGAAATAGAAATCTCTCACCTCTCAAAAACAACTGAATGATGTTAGAATGAGAGTAGGGCGTGATGTGCTCTCTCAGCAGACTTTCATACATCTCCAGTCATGAAGTGCTCACTGACCCATGAACATAGCTTGATAGTTTATGGCTTATGCCATCAACAACCTAGCTAAAAAATCCAGTTTCTTCCAAGTTCTGTGAATAAATCTTTTCTTTTTTTTTTCCTCCTTTTTTCAATGGAGAAAAAAAGACTTAAAAAGCATTTGTATTTTATAGAAAGTGGTCTTGCATATTCACAGAGGAGACAGGAGAATATTGTAGCATATTTTAATAACAATGTTAAGCTTTCCAGAGTTGTTCTCTCTGAAAAATAAGAAATTAACCACTAAAATTATCTGGTTAGATTTACTGGAAGTACACTGGGATCTCTCATCCAAGATATTAGACTCAGGTAGAGATTTAAAAGTCAGTTGCTAGCCAACTGCTGTTGTTAAAGGAGATTAATTTTCTTTCCAGGCACCCAAGTTTGATATAATACAAGGCTAAAGCTCTAATGAAGGCAACAGAGCTGCTGCTGACATATTGCTTGAAGAATTTGACAAAGATGACTGGTCTGATCTTTTTGGTCTAGACTATGGCTTAATGGATGACTGATTTTTTCAATTCAACGGCCAAAGTAGTGAAAATGTGTTTCAGGCAAAGCCAAAAGTAAGATTTGACATAATACTTTGCATTTGAAATCATACATTTCGATAAGTTTAAAGCAAAATTATTTCATTACATTTTCAGCTTTTTTGGTTGAAGTGGAGGGCTAGATGAACAAAGAGATACACCTGCACACTTAAGAGCTGTATCTAAAGGTTCCGAAGAGAGTTATATTTGTTCTTGCTACTTTATGAACATTTGGTTAGATGATTCCTCTGGAGAGTGGGCTCCAAATCCCCTCTGTGCACCTTCAGAACATTTCCCCACATTTAAAATGTAAGCTAGTCTGGTGCAGACTTGTCTTCATTTCCTTTTAAACAGTTTCACTTTATGTCATTTACCTGAATAATCATTGGAATAGAGACTGGAACCGAGATCTTCCTGGCTGCACAGACAATCATTCTCACTTTATACCCTGAAGTATAAGAATATAATTATTAATACAGAACAGCTCCAGCAGGAAAGATCAGGAAAAATCTATTCAAAAGTCTTTGTTCATTGTTTATCTATCTTCCTAGATATGAAAGGCTACTTAGTAAATTTTGTGACTGCAAAAAGCTTCTGAAAAGGATCAGCTGCCTCCTCCAAATTGCTTTTGTAAATGCTGCTACATCCCCAATGAATACAGACTGAGAAATACTTTGGATATATTTCAGCAAATGTTATCA
This sequence comes from Stercorarius parasiticus, assembly GCA_013396915.1. Taxonomy (NCBI): domain Eukaryota; kingdom Metazoa; phylum Chordata; class Aves; order Charadriiformes; family Stercorariidae; genus Stercorarius; species Stercorarius parasiticus. The sequence continues at coordinate 374,926 of VWZL01001429.1, read as the reverse complement.
TGGAACTGCTTTTTAAATTAAAGGTCCAAAAGTGTACACCTAATTTTACTAGTCACAAAGATTTTAGGTTGACTAAAACTGCAGTTTTCACCGAATGAAACTATTCATTTGGAAAACAATATTCACTCTTCTTAAGATACCATGGATCAGCCAAAAAAGGGAAATCCTGCAAAAGAGATGCTATCAGGAGATATCAGGAGCAAAAGAGAAGCTATCAAGAAGCTTATAAAAGGTGAAATAAAGAACAGAGCAGACTGACATCAAAAGGAACAGAGATGAAGATTAAAAATGCTAAATTATATAGCCAGGAAGCAAAGCACAATATATAGGGAAAAAAACCAAAAACCAATACAACAAAAAAAACACCAGTCCAGAGTTAGTAGGAAAAAATTAAAAGGAGAACCCGAAAGCCAAAAGGAAGAGGAAGAGTCTAAGGTAAAAGAAGAGAATGAAACACAAAATGGAATCAGTTTGATTTGAAACAAAATCATGTTCGCAGCTAATCCAGGGTTTCAAGTCATCTAATCTGCTACCATTGTAAAGTAAATGTTTGCAATTGGTAGACTGTACCAAATCTAAGTATTTCAAAGGAAAAGCATAAGTGAAGGACACTGTAGACTTAGGGAAGGACTTATTTTTCACTTTTGGCTTTTCTTATGCTTTTAGTTAAGTGAAAGGACTTGTGAAAGAAAGTGATTACGAATACTTAACTATTCAGTAATACATGATGTCAATATCCCTGCTATGTAGCACTATGACTAGAGATAGCCATAATACTCCAAATGTTCATCATGAACAGCAATACTTGTGTACGCATGTGCCATTTTTCAAATGGACAGAACTTGCTAATATTTTGACTAAGAGATTCTGTTTTATTTAAAAATTCTCATCAATTTTGATGAATCTTTGACTTTGCCGATACAGTTGTTTAGGAAGTACTCACTCCTGCAGCAACCAATAAGCCTCACCGCAGTCCATGCTTCTGCCTGTTCCTACACAACGAAATACACAATCATTTTAAATGACTGGAATACTACATTTAAAGAAGAGCCCATTTTTAGTCTATGCCTTTTATCTCACCTAAGACAAACTTATTTTTCAGGAAGCCATATCAATACTCAGATAAATCCAGGCTGTAATTTTGTTGCTTTGAGAAAAAGCAATTAACCACTGCCTAAGCAATGGAACAGGTCTCCTTGAAAACTTTATTTGTGACTTCATAATCTAAATTTCACACCCACCAGCAAAATATTTTGCTCATCTGTTCATTCAGCTGAATATTCTTTCCATGACATTTTGCTCTTCTGTAGTGATTTTTTTTTTTTTCAGGCTATTTCTTATTTATTGATAAATTTGTTTCTAGATGTTATACATAAATTGCTACAAAATAAAATAAAAGATGCATTTGACTCACTACTGGAATTTCATACATGATTGGTTTTCTGCCCACATTAATATCTGCAGGATCTCTAAGACTCCAGAGGGACTGGTGTCCTACTGTGCTATGTTCTGTACAAGTTCAGGAGAGACACAGAAGAGCTGCTCAGCAAAGCTTATAATCACAGACACTCAAAATGAAAAAGGAATACCAGAGCCCATTGCAATGAAATTGTAGAAATCACGTCAGATAGTCAAGTTTAAATCACTTTTCCACAAGTATTACTCTTGTTTCACCACCATATTCCTTTCCTCATTAGAAAACTCCTAATTTCAGCTTAAAATCTATTAATGCTCATTTTATGTCCATTTACCTCCTAAGTTTGTCATTTTGCTTAAGGAATTTTTCTTCCTCAGTATTTGGTGCACTGACCAATTCAGAGAATTCAACATACACCTTCTCCATCTTTGTTTCACTAGATGCAAGTCAGGCTTTTCTCATCTCCTTCCATAGCAAAACTGTCTTTTCCTTTTCCTGCTCAGTTTAGCACCTATGCCAATGTAAACCCACCATCCTCAAACATGACTGGTCAGGTTTTTACACAGTATTCCTGCTCTCTACCGGAAATACATGTGTCCTAATACTTAGAAACAAAGACAAAGTGGTTTTATCGCATCATAGTGGTCCAGCTAGGGAAAATCATTCAAGGAACCACAGCTAGCTGATATCAATAATGAGCCTCCCAACAAGATTTTTGAGTAATGAAATGTGTAATGTGCCAGTGTGATACAATTTGACCTCTACAGAACCACTGTAGCAGAGACAGTTATGAACCCACTCAACTAAAAACTGTTAATTTTTGTCCTGTGATAAATTTTTCATCACATCAATTTAGATACAAAAATAGGCACTAAGCTAAGGAACACCAAAATAAGTATGTTTAATAACATTTACAATTACAATATCTACCCATTTTTCAAACTCAGGGTAGTATATTTAAACACCCCTTTATATATATATATATCTCCCCCATATAAACAGCTGAAGAAAAAAGTAATACCAAATAAACAGATATAGTTCTTAACACAAAGGATATAAGCCCATGCAAGCATACCTGATCTGTTAAGAAACACAGGGATATTTGGATATTTTAGAATCAGTTTTTGAAACAGAAACTCACTCTGAAGTTAGACTGGATGTACGAATATTTGCTAAAACATTATGAGTGTCTGCCACCATTATCTCCTATTCCAAACAGCTAAAATGTTTCATGCTTTCGCTATAGAGGAATGAGAGATCTACATGAAATCTGTTCCAGCAAAAGAGCTTATTAGAATATGAACGGAAACATAGCATAAAGAGTATATGAATGGTATGTTATACAGTTAATTAGTCCACCACAAAGGGTTTGCTTCCTTAAAAAAATTAACTAATTGCTAAACTACACCATTCAACCTTCGTAACTAATTCTAGTGACCTAAATGTTTTAACATATTTACCTGTACATGTGTCATATATACTGCAAGTTCTGCTGGATTCTGGAAGTATCCAAGACCAATGTATTTTGAATATTTATTTGGTAATTCCGGCAAACAGTCTTGTGTAATCATCATAGTCCTTTCTGGGCAGCCAAGGGAAACTGGGTTAGATGACAGGCAAGCAGACCAGCACATAGCTGTAACAACAGATGCTCAAGAAGTAAAGCACACCATCTCCGTCTTCATATGTATCTTTCAAGTGATTTTACCTTTCCAAGGGGCTCCAATAAACAGCAGCCTCCACAAGAAATCACTGAAAATTTAATAGTACAGGAAGACTTTTTTTTTTTGATCTTCTGAGATTCTTTTGATACACAATCTCTTTAACTTTAAAGAAGAAAAAACTAGAACAATCTGAAGTCTATAAACCAGGAAGGAATTTCAGACGTTCTCAGCATTATTCCCTTAGGTGTTAATAGCAATATTCTCACTAACTTTACCGGTAGATAAATTTTGCATGGTTTTCAACTGAATCCTTTATTACCTGCAAAGAACAGAAGCCTTATACTGAGGAATCTGTATTGAAGAAACAGATTAATGCATTCCTCCAATTTGGCTCAGCCCATAGACAGTAAGTTTTACCACAAGCTACTTCTGTTAAAAGCTACGAGATTAGATCTGGAACTGACTGATGCACCGATTTATTACAATTACAATTTTAGTGGGTTTATACAGGCTCTACGTCACTCTTAAATTCCCACTGTCTTGTTTTATTCTAAACTGCCTCAGCTGGACATTAAGAGCCAAATTGTTCTCTAAACAGTTCACAGATGGGTGAGAAAGTAGGAAGATAGAGAAAGCAAGGAAAGGATTACCTGCCGTTCCTTTGAAGGATTAAAAATACAGTTCACAGCTTTTGATGGATTGACTAATGTTTATTCCTATAAATGGCTTCATTAATTTGTATATTCACCCTCATCATACAAGACATATTTACATAAAAAAACCAACAACTTCAGGATAATGATTCAAGTATCTAGTTCATAAACAGGCCTGTTTTCAATGCCAAACCATTGAGCCCTCTATGGAGAGGGAGAGAGGGAGACAAATGTCTCTAATGGATATCCCCACAAAAGTGGATGACCTTCCCACACGCATACAACTGACTTGTAGGACCAGGGCTATTCTTTTTATGGGACCAGGGTATTCTTTTTCCAACAGGTAGGAATTGACAACTTTGCTGATTTACCCCTTGACACAGCCAGGCTAATACACATCCCATTACTCTAATTTGCACATGCACAGACCAGCGTTGAATGTGCAGTCGTGACCACCTGTACCGTCAGCCAGCTGGTTATTTCCCTAAGGGGTAGGAACAACCATTATAGAATTGCAAAAGCTGATCACACGTTTCTTCTCTAACCTAGCATCTAAGAAGATAAATCTTACACAAAGCTACTATATCTATGTGCACACATTTATCCTCTTGCTTACTGTCAATAATTTTCTAATACATAACCAAACAAAACAGATATTCTGATATTAAGTTCCTGCAGGAACTTCAGAATAAGTTAATGAATCCAGAAAGATTAGCTGGTAAAAAAAAAAACAGTATTAGTGTCCCAGTAAAAAAAGATCATACTGTGAAGTGAACTCTTATAATAAGACAGCGGAAGAATCACCTGAATACAATCTTCAACTTGCATGTATAGCACATCAGACATTAGAGAATCTATCTGGTGGATTGAATGCCACAGGAAATTCTATTTCAATTACTCTGCCACTCACAAAAATTTGGGACCTGCAGAGGCAGGAAGAAGGGATTATTGAGTTTCGGTGGGAAGGACCATTTAATTTAAGCTCAGCACCACAGAGAAACTGTTTACATTATTTGTTCATATCTACTAGTAGTTCCAACACACAAAGGATAATTTATCACCTAAATAATACAGAATATGTGTCCACCTCCCAGGGGATCATTTTGTTATCTGCATGAGAAGGTATAGAGATTAAAGTTTTGTTTGTTTTCTTTTTTTTAATTAAAGTGTGTAACTTCTCTATTTTCCATACTTATACCTGATTGAAGCAGTTTTCCTATTTATTTTGTACTTAATCTAAATGCTGCAAGTTCCACTGCAGAATTCTGCTTTCATGTCAAAGTTGTATCAAAAAAGAACATCCTTCACTAGCATTTTCCATCATGTTGTCCATGTTCTGATAAAGGGAACAATAGTCAGTCACACGCAGTCACACATGGCAAAATGTAATTTGAAGATATTATAAATAATTAATCTCCTAATTGACTAGTTGCCTTACTCCCTTTAAACCTCTCAAAACCGAGGTATGAACTAATTCAGCCCCTCTTACAAATTCCGTTAAAAACGCACCTCCAACTCTAGGCCTCTGACTACTTCTGCCAACCTCCAGCTTTGCACTTTTTTCTGAGGCTCTTTTTCTGAGCTGGCAATGCATTTATACACACATAAGGAGTTGTCAGTGAAAATTCATTTGCACGTACCAGTGCAATAACTTTGACTAGAAGGTGGGTGTTCAGAAGCTCAGAAAAAAAGCAAAGGGAAAGATAAAGAGAAGAAACAGCCCCATGTATGCATTGCATCCGCAACACTGAAGGCATATACAATTGTTAGTAGCAACAATAGTCGTGGAACTGTACAATTTAAAAGCCCACCACAAGAAATTATATATTCACCACTCAGTAATTAGCTAAAATCTATTGACTAGCAAATACATCAGCGGGAGAATTATTAGTCAAAATCCTCAGATGTGAAAAACATCTGAATGAAAATTTCCAAGGCACATTAAATTATCTTGGAATACTAAGTGTGTGGCATCTCTCAGAATTTGGCTCCAGCCAGGGGAAAATGCAATACCGTCGCCTACATTGCCAGAACCGTGAAAAAAAAGTCCCTTTTCTCTATTTGTTTCAAATTCAGGCACCTGTATTGAGAAATCTATTATATCTTGTTTTTAAATGTAACTCAGACCTTTCTGCTCTGCTTTGACCATGTCACAGGCTGGCAGGCAAAACCGGAGCAATTAGATGTAATGTGACGAGATTCCCTTACTTGTGCAGTCTGAGCACTTGACAAGCAGCTGTAGGACAAGCTTTGGAACCATCTTAATCCAAATCCAAATGTCAGAAGAGGAATGATACTACTTAAATGGAACTTAAACATATAAAATTCAGGAAGCACCTTCATGAAAATGAGTCTTAGGTATCACCCTCCTAAAGGGAGTTTAATAAGCTTTGATTACTTTTTTTCCTAAGATGAAGAAAAAAAGTTAAAAATAAAGATTTCTCTATTTCAAACAGAGAAGCTGTTCTTTGACCCTTAATCATGCTTCCACCACCTACTGAATGTCAGTAGCTGGAAGACATTCACTGTGAGTCTGAGTGCTCCCATTCTAAGAACAGCATAAGTCAACACCTTTTGGCTTTTTTTTAATACTCATAAGGGATCACACATAAAAAGGGTCACACAAAATTGCCGATAAAAAAATAAACTGCTATATTTAGTACTTGCTTTAATTTTTCTTTCCTCCATTCCTATATTTTTCTACCCCTAAGAACCACCCACACAGCTGGCCTCCATAGCTCCCTGAAACATTTTAATAGCCACATATTATGCTGTAAAATGAGCTGAAAATCTGCACTGCATTAATTACATTGTAGTGCTTGTGACCAGAGATATTAATAAATCATAACTACCTGCTTAGTGCTCATTAGAAAGGAATGTAGAAGGTTCCAGTGACAATTTGCCTTACAGAAGGACATTTGTTTGGAGGCAGCAGAAGTCACAAGTTGTCTGAACTGGGAAGACCAGCAGTGATGAAGCCCATGATTCCTCTTCTGCCTGTTGGGGTATTTACGGACTGTCAAATGCTAAGGAAGAGAGGGACTCTGACTCAAGCCAAGATGTATGTGAGGCGCTACTGCAGCAGAAAAAAACAGGGCGAGTTTGGATGCCCATGTAGTAAGACTGCTCCCAAAACTGTATATTGTGCATTTTCAAACCAGACACTTCAGATATTACTTTTAAAGCACTTTTAAATACTTTTAAAGGGATGCGCTTGCTCCCAAACCTAAGTCACTATTACTGAAGTTTGATTTAGAGGTCATTTTTAAACACAAGTCTTCAAGGACGCATTTCTTCCTTCATTTTCCTATGTTGCAATTTTCATACCTGTCAAATGGAGACAATAATGCTATCCTACCTCTTTAGAGCATTTTCCTCATTAAATTAAGGCTGCATAGAATTGCAAAGTTGATGACAGATGGTGAAACTGCTACCCATTGAATTTACTGTATTTCAAACTCAGGAATTCAGAGTACTCTGAGTTTCACACACTTTTCTTTTTCTGTACAGTATTAAAAAAGCAGAACTTAAAAGAAGCTTAATTTTTCATACCTGTCTCACCATGCAAAATCAAAAAAGGAGGCCTTGGTAAACATTGTCCATTTAATCATTGCTCTCAATGACAGCTGTCAAATATTTCCCTCTTACAGAATCCATAACCATCAGAAAATGAAAAAAAAAAAAATCAAAGTTTTATGATAGCATGTTACTTAACTCACACTTTTAGGGAGGATTTATACCTTTTCTACTTAAAGCTGTTATTTATACGTAATAGAATGCTGTATAGTGTAACATGGCAAAATGAAGATGGTATTTTAGATTTATCAAAATGAAATTCCAAGATCTCAACTCAATCTCATATAGCCACAGAACAAGCTTATGAACTCTTGGAAGTCTGCAGGGAACAGAAATTTCATTTTTCAGTGAGCTCTACCAACATCTTCACTCTTGAAATTTGAAACTGAATGTGAAAAACTGATCCAATTGAACTTTCTAAACACAAAGCTTAAATTGACAATTGTGAAGATTATCCTGGGGTGGAAAGGTAAGGGAGACGTACATCATAAGAACTTAATGCTCTGGGAAATATCTAAGAAATTCTATAAAAATTCTACAAATTGTACAAAAACAGAAAAGCCTTGCTTATCGCCTGCAAGGCTGCAAAACTTATCTCTGGGCACATTGGTATGGAACACCTTCACCAAAACCTTAGGATAAGGGTGGCATGGGATTTTAGAAAGCCAACAAGAACATCCAAGTTCTAATATTTAAACTAAGCATAAAGCATTTGAGGACTGCAAAAAACCCTCTTTGTTTTAGATCTTAAATAGATCTTAGCTCTAAATATTGGGCATTACAATAATGCTTTTACTAACAGAAAATTACCACGTACTATTCTACTGCAAAGTTACTTTGGTCAACTTCTAAACACCTAGTGCAAGAAGAAATCATAACAAAAGACTTCAGGGCCTATTCTCTTTACAGCATATATCAGAAGGGATGCTCAAAATCCTCAGACGCTTTTGCAAGTTTCTGTCTATGATAAGAATGTAGCCATTTAGAAAGAATTTAGGGACCCTCATCCAGCAGAATACAGTAATTCTATCAGCTTTGAAAATGCACACCTACACTCTTTTTCATCAAAAACCATTTATAGACTTTTTAGTGTTAACCTAAAATAGAGAACATGTATTTCATCATTTTAACCCATTTAATTTGTATTCAATTTAAAACAATGAATTACTCAGAATTATAAAGTAATTTTAAAATAATTTCAAATAAATTATTCATGAACTTTCTCTATCATTTTTTAAGTAAAGAATTGCACTGGGCCAACTTACAATCACATGACATTTTAATATGTGACTTATGGCACAACCATTCACGCATTTGTGCATTTAATGGTACTTGACTTCTAGCCTTATACTTCATAGGAATAAGTGTTCTATTGCATCATAATTCACAATCCGTCACATCCATGGAAGACTGAGAGAATTTGAATTTAAAGACACTAGGAGACTGGGCAAAGAATGACAGCTGAATTGAAACCTTATGAAATGTGTAACAGGAACTGTAATCTGGTCTAAATTGCTCTTAGGATAGACAATTTAGGGTTAATAGGGAGAGGAGAAAATACAAGTGACTAGGACCGGTAGGTAAAGAAACAGAAGATTTATTTACGGTAAGTATGAAATGCAGGCACTGAAAAGCAAACACAATCCTACCTAATTTACAGCTGGGATAAGAATATAACCAAGACACAATACCTTATTTTCAGCTTCTGTTCTGCATTACTGCTATATAAATGCAACATGTGTCACATGTCCAGACACTATGGTCTAATTATGCTACCGTCTTCACAGAGCACAGGTGTGTCCTTCCCTTCCTATCCCTTCACATTTTGGAGCAAAGAACGACCACCTTTTTCTTCAAACACAAGGCAGAGGAATAGTCTGGCCAGTTTAACTGACATCTCCATAAATTAAGAAAGCATGAACCGTCACAAAGCACAAGAACACAAAAGCGCAATACCAAGAGGGAAGGGAAAATTGAATAGGAATATTTATTACAACTTAATAGACCAAAGCTGCTCTTTATCTAATCCAAAACTAATAAGCTTTGGAGCTCTTCTCGTGTTGATAATCAGCAGAGTCGCTCATACACCTTGTTTACACATTCAGTATAATAATCTACATTAGTTACATTTGTATATGATGGCTGGTTATTGGCATTTTCAAATTCAGTCTGTTGTTTCAACCCATTTGATAATGCACAAGAGTGCACGTGCCCATAACAATAAAGTTGTTTGTGGTACTAGCACTAAAAAGCAATCTCATCAGAACTCGGAGCAGAGGGCAAGCAATGAAGATGCTCTATCCACAAGAGAGTTGATAATTCATAAATCAGCTACAGATAGATATCTAGTTTGAAAACCTCCATATGAGGGGGACCAAATGCCAACATCTTCTAGGATCAGTGCTTTCTGAAATTAAAGATACCAACACACGGTTTTGAAAAATTGGTCAAGAACAGAATTCCTCAGAAAGCACTGGAAAAAATATTACAAGGAAAATATATATTTTTTTTCTGTCATAAATCAAAAACCCAAAGCTTTTCAGTTTGCAGCCAAATGTTCAGTATGCCAATGAAAAAATGAACCACCCATTCAGCCACCCCTCTTCTTTTGAATATAGACAATGCAAATTTAAGATAAAACTCCATAGCAAATGCTTTAGGTATTTTTATAGCCCTGTAATTTTGGAAATATCTACTCAGCACGAATGGGGTTATACACACACTTACTTTATCCCACATGAATTAGATCTCACAAGTTAAAAAAAAAAAACAACCAACCACAAACACAAAAAAACCTAACAAACTCCAGCATATAAGAAGTTTGAAAAAAATTCAAGCTATACATATCTTTGCATAGGAGAATTTTCACATTGAGCAATTGTTTATGCCGCACACATAATTTTTCTCCTCATGTAGCAGGATTCTTCTACTCCTTATAGTAAACTATCTTCCTCACTCTTCTTATAATATATGGAACTGATGAATCTTTTCATGTATGCGCAAATTTCTACCTAAAATCATAAAGAGTGTATAGGTTTCAATTTAACAACATGATTTTTTTAAAGCCTTGCTCTTCCTCTCCTTGTGTCCTACAGTCCAAAACGTACATCATCTTTCATGCGTTCTCACCAGAAACTCTCAAGCCATGACAACAAACCAATAAGAGAACCAAGAGGCAGAATAAGCTGCGAGGCAGAGGCAGACAGGAGGTAGCAGGAGACAGGAGGACAGCATCCAGCAACACATGCCGAGCCCACCTTGACCCACTTGATTGCTCTATGCACATGATGCCTTTGCAATGTCTGCACTCAGCAGCTGTGTCACTGGGGAAAAAAACAGTTGATATAAAATATTTCTCTGTTCTCCATAACATACACAATAAGAAGTAACATACCTGCATTGCACAGGCAAATGTAGGCAGAATTTGGCCTAGTACAGAGACAGAAATACCCACACACAACGTGCTGCTTTACTCCTGGCATCTGTCCCTTGTGCAGTCTGTCATATTGAAAGAAGGCCATGCTGCTTTACTAAAAAGTGCAGATTATGATGAGTACTGTCCTAAATAGCTCTATGTAGGACTATGCAAATGCATGTGTTTGCACATCTGGACCTGTACATGTCAGAGGCCTAGTACAGAACCCATGTAAGAAGCAGCATTTTAGAAAAGAAGTTCAATAGGTTCAGGATTGGGATTTAACCTATTATACAAGATAATACAGTATGAAACATGGAGAGTGAAGCTTACAAGAATAAAATTCTATAAAACAGTTACTAAATAATGACATAAATCATACATTTTGATTTCCATTTTCTTAAAATAAGGAAAAAAAAAACAGCCTTCCATTAGAAAGAATTCATTCATGGAAATGTCAACACATTCATTTCCAACAGCAACAAAAATGCACATCATATAATTTAAAGCATTACTTCTCTTCTAAATCCCATCAATCTTCTTTTAAATGTATATCGGAACAAGTGGGCCGGGAACTCTAAGACAGTTAAATGGGACTGCTGGTCACAACATTGAATAAATGCAGAGTCACAAAAGCACTTGTTAAAAGAATCATCTAGGCTTATAAGGCTTATACAGACTGGGTTGGGCTGGTTTAGCTGTTATTAGAGTAGCCCAAAGCATTTAGAACCAATAGGTTTTTGAAATAGTACAAATACAACATTTATAAGAAGGTCAGGGGAAAACCATGAAAAGGAGAATGTTAGTCTTTTCATAAATTTTAAACTCCTGAGTGAATCAAAAGCAATGATTTGCAAAAATAAAAGAGCAAAGCTAAACCGTTGGCTGTTTCTTGGTAAGTTACTGTAATTGTTTATTACCATTGAATTGGTACCTGCTAGAACACTGACTGGACACACTTGAAGAATGTGACTTAACCATGGTTTCCTGAAACACTAATGAGGTATTGGGATGTTCCTGCAATTGTAATGTACACTCTACATTCATCATGCAAATCTTATTCTCTGAGAATACAACTCACATGAAGTACTTGAAGGGATTTTTAAAGACACAGAATTCTAAATCATACAAGTTTTGATATCAATATTTTGAATAAATCTTCCAAATCCCTAAAAATTTATCAATTTATCAGTTGAATTACTTTTTTACTTAAATGGAACATGTACTACGTTCATTCAGTCATATCCCTTGTCACACCTAAAAAAAGATGTAGTGAGTCTTAAAATAATTTAGAACTTCCATCTCTAACACAATCAACAGATGTTTTTTAGACAACTTCATTTTGTAACTACTCTGAGTACTTGATACAATTGGACTAATTATTAAGCGTTGAGTTTCCCTTTGTCTTCAAACAGTTTCTTTAGAACTACCAAGAAAAATCTCCCCTCTTTATTTCTATGTGAAAGCATGAGGATGGAAGAGAAAAGTTTTTGAGTTCCCTTCCAAAACTAGGACATAACTGTCCCCGATTAGTGGCGTATAGCAAGTCATTTAATTTTTAAGAGATTTCCAATGGTTAACAGGCAGGTGCATGACTCCAGAAGACAGCCTAAAGAGAGATAATTACACAGAATTGTACCTTCTTGCTACGCCTTTGTACAATAGGTCTTTAGTTTCTACTTTGTAGATTACTTCCCTAGGACTCCTCCACCCAGCACACTGGGTTATAGACAAGGGTTAAATCACCTCTCCTCCATTTTCCCCATCCAAATGACATCCTTATTATAGGATGAGTTACAAGGCAAAATAATCTGTTTCTTCTTGTTCTTGGAGAGGAAGGACAGAGTACTCATACCAGAAAATATCAAAGACAACATCTGTATTTACTTAAACTTATCAAACCTGTCTCATTCCAAGATCCTATTTTCACTTCAGTGCAATTCTATGGGCAGTATTTGCCGTAGGTTGAATGTTTAGGAGAACCATTGGGAAAAAAAACCCACCTACTTGTAAAAATCCAATTACTTAAATACAAAATTTCCAGAAGTCATTTCACAGGGAAACTCTAAGTCCCTATCTGTGGGACAAAGATTAGAAGTTTGTGAAAGACAACATCCACCTTATGCCACGCATGTGCCATCTGACGATGGCTGCCTGTCTCCATATATTAAGCCACAGAAAAAACTGTTATGTCGCATATACTAAGTGCAGACTTCTTTTGTGAAGACTTGCATTTTAACATTTGGAAGCCACCTTCTCCAAAGAACACCTATCAATTAAGTAGCTCACCCTATGGCTACGGCCAGCAGTTTTGCCCTGCAACTTGAGACTTAAAGCTGTTTTAGAGACAGGCAAAGGGTCAGGGAAATGACTAATCAGTGCTGCTGATGCCCCTTCTCTGCTGATCTCCTCTGGAACACGAGGAAACAACCTGTCTCAACAGAGAGGAGGGCAGGGGGGCAGGGCTGCAAACCGAGATGCATGTGTAAGAGACTAGAAATGGAAGAGCAGCAATAGTGGGAAAAGGAGATACTGTCCAGGAAAAAAACAGGGCTACAGAGGCTGACGGAGGGATAAGCCAGTGCCAGAACAGACCAGCTCAGGAAGGGTTTTCTCTACCATCAGCATTGATCCACTGCTGAGCAACAATAGATGTTACAAGCTAGCTTCCAGCTGAAGCCAAATGCATCCTGGTATAGGTTGAACTGTACTTGTTTCTAATAAAATATACGTGTAGTCACAGAATACATGCAAGTCTATTTCTTTCCCTCCTATCTTAAATCAGAGACCACAGCAATTAGAAAACCTCTTTTGCTGCTTGCATATCTTCTTCTCTCCTGACAGAAGATTGGGAAATCTTACAGAAGATTAGGAAATCATGCAACTTTGCATGACACACAAAATGAAAAATAAAATGCCTAGGTGACCAAACTTGTTTCCCTGCTGTTCTCTGTAAAGCCTTACAGCTGCCACTGCCACAGCAGTAACCTTCAGCAACCATGGGAAAGGAAGCTGGAATTCAAGTAGTGTGGAAATCCGCTTGTGTTTTTTAATTCCTTCATTAAGAAAGGGTGGGGCACCCTAGATGAACGCACCTAAGAAAACAGAACCTATGGAGGAAAACTTGAAGTCAAGGGTAGGTACTTGAGAGCACTCACTGTGAGTTGCAGACTGACTGGCTGGTTTCCACTTTCCATGCCTACAACGTAAATAAATTGCAACAGGAATAAATTCACAAGACGACCAATTTCCATTTCTGTTGATTGTTCTACAGATTCTATTCTCAAGCTGTAGACTGGCATGCATGGATGAGGATGGAAAACAGGGAAAATGAATAGAAACAATAACTCTTGAACAGGTCCTAACACAAAATCGGAGAAGACATATGGTATATACCTATCCTCTGTGAATACACTGTATATTTTCATAATATCTCAGAGAATTAATGCTACACTGCCTTACATTTTCTTCCAGTTTCTCAATGTGTTGTTGAAACTAAAGTGTACTCTCTGGCACAAGGAGTTGGGAAATTAAGGGCATCAGAAAAAATGCAGGAGAGACTAACCCACCGTATACCTTTTCATTGACTAAAAACCTGCAGATCATTTGTTTCCAAGTAATGAAAGGTGTTGCATATTCAAAAGTTTTTAAAAAACCCTTTTCTGCAACCTTTTGTCCTCTCAACTTTTTGGTGACAAATAAAGCACTTTGAGTTTCTTTGCCCCCAAAAATACCCATAAGTTTGTATTAATGGCTGAAATATAAACAATTTTGGTTTGTTACTGCATAGGTTTCACTTTTTATATCAGATTCCCAACTTTGTTTCATTTATGTTTTCAAAATGCAAAAGGACTGCATCCATTGCTTTCCACTGAGAAGTCTCCCAATCATTGCAATGTCAGCTTTAGTAAACCACAGTCACAGGCTTGCCCCCTCCACAGTGAAAGGATGCTGAAGCCTTGCGGGGAGAGTAGGACATACAGTGGACACAAACCAGTCTCAAGTTTTCCATGGTTCTACAAAAACAAAAACAACTAGCTAAATGTCACCACAGGATTTCAAATAAAACAAATGATACATCTTTTTAAAGCTAAGCTGTCAGTTTGGAATTGCATCTTCATGGGTTGTTTTCCTGGACAACAGTGTAAGCCTCCAGTAGTTTTTCATGTGTCTTGTTCATTGTGGCATGGGAATTTGTTTGTTTTTCCATCTACTCTATATATTCCTCTCTATCCTCAACCTTATCGCCCTCCCCCCATCTTATTTCTCTGCCACTTTTCCACCTGGCCTCTATGCAAAATAAGCAGCTTTTTCTTCCAACAGTGGATGTTGCTGTTCAGAGATAGGCATGTGTGTCTATAAGACAAGAAAAATAAATGTTTCAGTGGGTGAGTTCCATTATCTGCCAAATGGCCCTTCAAAGTTAATGAGGAGTCTTCAGGCTGGTTCATTCTCCTTAAATGTAAAATCATCTATAGAATTTTTATACCTGTTCAAAAATAAATTTGATTTTATGACCTGCATTCTTTTCAGCTCCTTGAATTAAGCTTACAGAAAGTTCCATTGCTTCTTTTCCACTGTAGTAAATTGCCACTTTAGCCTTATAAAAATCAGGTTTTTATCTTTATTGCAGTAAACTACTGTAAGTTATTTCCTTTACATTCTGATGTACCACAGTAATGAAAGAAAGCATGTGTATGTGCGTATCTTCCTTTGGATGAGAAGAAATGTGAGCACTGTTCCAAATAATCACAGCCAGCTTATTCTCATTCACAAGCTCTTCTTTTTTACTGATTAAACATGCTCTACTATGTCTGTACAGACTGACAATGAGCCGGCTGCCCAGGACCATATCCAGACAGCTTTAGAATGCCTCCAACAATGAAGACCCCACAACCTCCCTGGGCAACGCATGCAGGTACTAGGTCACCCTCACAGTGAGAAATTGTTTCTTGTTCAGACGGAAGCTCCCATGTTTGAGTTTGTGCCTGTCACCTCTAGTACTGTCACTGGGCACCCACTGAAAAGAGCCTGGCTCCATCCTCCTCGCACCCTGCCTTCAGGTATTTATTAATAAAATTCCCCCTGAGCCTTCTCTTCTCCAGGCTGAATAACCCCAGCCCCCTCAGTCTTTCCTCATATGTGGTATGTCCCCTGATCGTTTTCATGGCTTTCCACTGCACTCTCTCCAGTATGTCCATGTCTCTCTGGTACTGGGGAGCCCAGAACTGGACCCAGCACTCCACGTGTCATCTCACCAGTACTGAGCAGAGAAGGGACCTTCCTAGACCTGCTGGCAACAACCCTCCTCATGCAGCCCAGCACGCCATTCACCTTCTTTGCTGCAAGGGCACATGGCTGGCTCATGTCCAAGTCGGGGTGCACCAGGACGCTTAGGTCCTTTTCTGCAAAGCTGCTTTCCAGTCAGTCAGTCCCAGTATGTACTGGAGCTGGGGTTGTTCCTCCCCAAGCGCAGCGCTTACCCAGAGCAGTAACCCTGAAGGATACTACAAAGTGATACAGGTTGGAAACAGTTACTATCTTCTACAAAAAAATAAAAATTATTTGCATGTGTCTGTGTATATGTATGTAACATTTATTACTAATTTTATTTACTTAAAATATATGTAATGTGTACATATAAATGTTGTGTACATTAAATAACATATATCTTACAGACGCAGGAACTTATGGCTGCACATAAAGATATGTGCAAAAGACAGTGGAAGAACAGATGCATCTCCTCCCAAGGAAATTTATTTTTAATTCCTTACCTTTAATGATATTTGATCCTCTCTGACGGCAAAGAGGTATAAACTCCAGAAATATTTTTAACAAAGGCCAAGAAAAAACTAAATTTCGTGAAAGTATGATTGACAGTACAAATAGAGGCAGCTGAACTCCATTTGGCGCAACGGTACCTTGCTTTCACTTTGGTGGCAGGCAGACCTTAACAGAGGACTCCCAGAAGCCCTCCCACCTGCACATCACAGTTTTATCAGGAGTTCAACTGAGAATAATGGAATCGCATTAATGTTTTTTTTATACAGCATGCAACATACACTTTGGATGACCACTGACATCAGCATCCCCTGAGTACGTTGGGTGAGGTTGGTCTGTATTTTTTGTTCTGTATTTATCATTCATGTAGCAAGATTATATAACTTGCCTGAAGCTAGACCAGAGTTAAACTGGCATTTTTATTTCTTTGGCCAGTTTCCAAAACACATCCTCAGGCAGAAAATGTGAAATCGAACTATAAGAATGCATTTTGCTCATCATAAGGCTGCCTCTTTCTTTTGTCTTCAGGCTTCTGTCTCTTCACTACTCTTGCAAAATGTATCAAGGATACAAGAATGCCCTTCCTGGGTCATCGCACAAAGCCATCTAGTCCCATACCCTATCTCAGCAACAGCTAGGACCAAAAACTGCAAGAAAAGCATAGAATACATACTCCGGCACATACTCTCTCAGCTTCCAGCAACACAGTTCTCATAAGCCAGAGGAGACATCTTGGGCTTAATGTTTTTATATTTGTGTATCTTTACTACTCTCCTTTTGCATCTTTAGATACTCAATTTCTTTCTCCTCTTTTCATTCTTTCCTGCCTTTTCCCTCTCATTATCATCTTACTCCTTCTTTCCTAGATGACTAAAAATGAAACATCTGCAGCAGCTTCACTCCTGCCTCCTTTATTATATATCTCTTCAGACAAATCCCTTACTACTTCTTCACGCAGACCATTGTGTCCCATGTTCTACAATCAAGGTGAGTAAGAGCACCAGCACTTTTTCCCCACTTTCTTAAAAGTAACTGTCATTTTACTCCAGATGACATGCCTCTTGACAGGGTCTATTGGGATGGGACAGGTGATGTCCACTATTGGTTTGGAAATGCGAATGTGTTAAAGTTTTAATAAACTGGAGCCATTTCAACATCTCTAGTTCAGCCAAATGGATTCCCATATTTCTTAGTTTCATCTCTAGTAAAACAGATAGCAGCATAGGCACTCCAATCACTATTTTGACAAAAAACAAAAGTGGTGTAAAAAGACATTTCTAATAACTTTTTAAAAGCATTTGCCTCCCCTTTTTCTAATAACCCTGTTATAGCAATAATTTCTGAAGTTTTCATTGGTATTTAGCTCATAATTTTCCTCTCAATCAGATTAAATATGCCATTTTTAACAAGAAACAAAATTTACTAGCATTAAATATTTAAAATCCATTCTTTCACAAAAGGGCAGTTGCAGCTTTAACAAGGACCACTGTGTTTCCATTATGTTTTCCTTTCTTTTCTAATTTAAATGCTGATGGAAAGGAATTTCTTTCCTAGCAGAACAACACCTACCCTAAAAGTTATAAAGTTTCCGTCATGCTCAAACATCCACAAATACTCTCCAAAAATGTGTGACTGTATTAACAGCAAGGTGAATTTCAGTAACAAGACAAAATTACCCATTTAAACAAAAGTATTTCATTCTGCTCCATTACACAGACACGGGATGTTATTATGCGTGAAATATTCAGCTGATTATCGTGTATTGTAAAAGGAAGAGACTACCATATGGTCACAATCCATACAGAAAGGCACAGCAAACCCCCAGTATTTACATATGGGTTTGTCCAATATACCCTGTATGGGTGTTATCTTACCTCATTCAAAGGAGCATTACTGCAAAAGATGACTCATTCTTGCATCAAGTAAGGTAATAAGCTTGCAAATTGTTGTTTTTCAAAAGCTAGAATTAGCTCAAACTTATGTATGCGTGACTTATTCTTTCACTACTAAATTATGACAGTATTTGTATGTAAAGTACAGCTATAATCATTAGAGTGTAATAGCCTAATGCGGAAAAGCTTTTATGAACAAGGTATTATTTAGACTAAACCAGCGATATGTGTCATTTTTGCATTTAAAGAAATGCCACAAAGTTATTCTAGGACTACATCCTGGATGTTGCTGTAAATTCTGTCTGTGCAATTGAATGAATGATAGGATGATTTACTACAAACAAATAAGTTTTGTACCTAAGGACTCTTATATCATCCAGGTGAAGGCCCTACAACTTGAGAACATTTTATCCCCCTTAAACTGAACATAAACCCGCTCTAAATCACGGATTAAGATCTACATACCTATCTTAATTATATCTAAGGTCAGATCTAGATCTTTGACTAACCAGTAAGAAAAGCTGTAGTGCAGACTCAGAGTAGGATGCGTTTTGCAGAGAAAGCTTAAACCTAAAATTTACCAGATACACTTTCAGAGGAAACTCTCAGCTTTCACTGACTTCATTGGGTGTTGGAGGTTTTCATTCATCTTAGTAGTGAAGTGTTTTGAAGTGTTTTGAGGTGTTTTGTGAGATCTATCATCTCACATGGTTAGCTCTGATAAATCTAGGAGCCTTATATGATGAACAAAAAGCCTGAAAACAGCCACCAAAAGTCAGAATTCATATTTTTTTACCTGAACAATCTAAGATGACATACAATAGATTAGATGATACTGCCAAAGATTTCAAGCAGTAATGATGTGTCACACAGGCGGCCTTAAATACCTCCCTCTTAAATCAGCTGTGATTCTCTCAAAATTCAGAATGAAACACAACTTCATCATAAAGAAAAGGAAAAACCCTTCTGAATATGGAATTTTTCCTCTCTATCTGAATGACTGACATTTAATCACATAAGTTACACTTGGTTTTTCAAGCTGAAAATACTTAGTTCTGGCTTGAATCCAATGGTATCTAATGTCTCACTGATAGAGGGAGGGCCAACAAATGCCATAACTTTATTTTTTTTTTTTTATGAAGACAAAAATTATTAGCCATCTGCTTCAGCTACACTATTTTGTGTAGAAAGAATACAAAATACATTACTCCCAGAATATTCCCATTATATCCAGTTAATTATACCAGGCGTTGCTCTCCAGGTTTTAAAAAACAGTATGTCTGCACCCAATTATTTCCATAATTAAATCTCCTCAGAACCTTACTTCAAAAGGTAGCTGGGAAAGACCAAAGAACAGAAGTCACAACCAAGATTTTTGTCCCTTCAATCCTTCCAGCCACATAAGCATGACACTGATACTTGCAGCATGATGAGATTCCATAGACTAGTTTCGTACTAGTACTCAATGCCTGCAAAAACTCACTGGGAGCTGCTGGCAAAGAGAAGACACAACTGACCAACTCTTCCCCTCAAAACAGCGGCATCCACATTCTTCCTCCCAGTGCCACAACCACTGATCATCAGTCCAATTCCCAAACCAATCTACTCTACAATGCCAGAAGGAAATCCTAACCTCCTCCAACTGCACAGTGGAAGCCAAAGGAAAGTCAAAGGAAATTTGCTCTGGTCCTTATTTCCCCAGCGTTCATGGCCTCACACTTTTTGCCTACACTCCAGTGCCTCCATGACGGTCCTGCCTCTGTCACACCATCTGCCTCAGGAGAGCCAGCACTGTTCCATCTAAGTGTAAACGAGCTTCCACAGATCTGCTCCGCAGCCCCTGTATCAAAGTTATCAGACTGCTGTCTCTGTTATGTGACAGAAACGTAATTCACAAATACAAACAGAAAATGTTCACATCATCATGTTGTTGAATTTGTTCTTCACTCTTCAGTTAGAAGTTCTGTCATACTGAAATTTTTTCTTCTGTGTCACCAAGTCATCCAAAAGGATGGACTTCAGCACATTTGATACAAACCTGCTCTGTAATAATATCCAACATAGCTAATTCCTTCATTTCTGCAGACATGCCTATTGAGCACACACATTAATAATACTAATTAACTAATTACTGGACTTGTTTGGCTAGGGCATCAGACAAGCCCCACATACCAGAAAAGAGTCGCTCAGAAATAGCAGACATTCCATTACCAACATCAGTGCCATACAAATGGAAAGAAAAATCTGTCTGCAAGAAACCAAGACAAAGATGAACTAAGCTATAGTAATATTTTGGTTCAGAGTATCAATGTAAATTTGAAAGAAATTTCTTGCTCTCCCCACTTACTGTGCATTGGTTCAGCATGCTGGATGGATTGGATGAGAACAAATTAGATTACCTCTACAGAAAATCAAACTCTAAGTTCTGCTTCAGGAGTACACAAACCACTGCCTATTCCCTAATACTGAATCAAATACATAGTGATCACATACATGATGGGGATATTCAGCGCAAAGGATGGGATTAAAGTTAGTCCAAAGAAAAACCCTAAGTAGTGAACATCATAGATGTAGGGGCCTCAACTTTAGTTTACTGATTCTGTCCTTCTGCACAGCATTACATGCTGATGTAGACCTAGCCAAACCCTCTGGCCAACAGCCCAATGAGTCCCAGCCTAGCAGATGCAATATGGCTGTCAAAGAGTAGCCATACAAAACCCAGCCAAAGGTCAGTCTAGCCTTGTACTCTGTAGAAGTATGGTCTGTAGAAGACGTCTAGGAAAGCAGGCATTGCTATTTCATATGAATACTTTCCAATTTGCAGCTCAGCGAAATCTTGAGCCAGAAGCACTGTGTTTTTTGTCAAAGGAAGAATTCCTATGCCAATGTAGATTCCTTCTTTTAGGAAATTATCTATTTGTTTTTCATAAATCCTAAATATCCATAATAAGGAAGGGGTTGTAGAGGTTACTTACAAGCTATACGTAAGTTAAAGAACCACTACCATCGGTTTCTTATGAACGTTACATCAGTATCATCTGATGCTCTCTATGCTTTCTGTGGGAAGCTATTTCACCTTTCTAGGACCTTTATGATTTTATTAACCTTTACTATATAGGTCCCTTTTCTTCAAGAAATAGATAGCTGGAATTTTTCAAAGCACTGAGCAACATGACAATAAAGAAAAAGGAAACATACAGAACTGTGAGATACCTGACCTGACAAAGATGCTGTCAGCTCCCAGACACCTCCCGAGAGTAAGAATGAGTTTTCTGCCATCAGTAAAAGCTGTTATACTGCCCTGTTTTATATCACCAATGCACTCTTTACTTTTTGGTTTCCCAGTCACAAGAGAGTTTACAGCATTTCCCAGCTTCAGGTTGAATCCATCGTCATTCACAGGTGTCATGCCACATGGAAGTAAAACTCCCAGCTCTATCTGCAGATACCTTTAATTTTTTTTTTATTTTTATTTTCTGTGCTGTGAGTCCTAGTGAAGTCAATACATTAGGACTCTCAGTCAGAAAGTTCGGATTTAGGGTCATTTTGAAATGCATTGCATTAGATAAGAGAACTAAGAAAGCAGGCAGAAGGAAGCAAATATAACATTTTTTTGCAGTTCACACAGATTCAGTTAATATTTCTCTTGCATACTTTGCCCATTTTTCCACATCCTAGCGATGACTGTACATTGTCAAGAAATGTTGTTACTTTTGTTATCTGATTCTCTCTCCAAATCATTAATATAGATATTGAACATCAATATTCTCATACTTACCTCAAGGGAATCCATATTGCATATTGTTGCTTTTGCTTTCACTTTGGTGAGAGACATAAGCAGCCTACTCAGTTTAGATCCCTTTTTACTCATCCAACATTGAGCGCCCTAACTGCTTCTGCCTGCCAGGCTACAGTTGTCATTAGTAGCTCCTCAACCATTTCTCAAGGTCTGGCAGTGACTGCAAGGCTTTGGAGTGCTGCATAGCCTGGGGGGTCTGAAACTTAGTCTAGGATATATATGAGACTTCTGCTCTACACTTAATTTGCACAGAGTAAAGTTCTCTATTCTCTATTTGAACACAGCTGTGGAATGTGTCCAAGTGATCTTTCTTTTCCCCCCTGCTTAAAGTTGAAATTAATTTTTAAATTTTTTTAGCCTTGAGTTTGATAAAGATCAGGACACTGTGAAAAGGTGAAGTCTGTCCAACACATAGCAAGTTGGGAGCTGATATACTGCAAAAATAATAGGAACCAAATATGATTAGATTAGATTAGATTAGATTGACCACAACCAGCCTGAAAGTCGTCAAAAGTTCTGAGATGTTTGAGGGCTGTGGGTTTTTTTAAGGCTTGTTTATTAGTTTTCAGGCAAGGAGGTATGCTTCCACAGAAATGTTTCTCTACTGAAGATCAAATTGTTGAAGAAAAATTGTACTGGCACTTTATGTTTAAAATATCAAAAAGTCAACTTTGTAGACAAAGAGAGCCATCAACAATAGCTGGAACTGATCTAATGTTTCCAAAGAAATAAAGTTTCTTCCTGGGTCTAAAGAAGTCATGTTTTGTTTTGTCATGTTTTAGTTCTGAAAACTGCCATGTTAAGACTTTTGGAACTACTGACAATCTTCTGCTTCATCAGTTTCACCTTAATCTCTAGACGATCTGGTCAAAAAAGTTTTATTTTCTGGCAACTGTCTTCTTTCTCCCCCTCCATGGAACTTCCAGGATTCAAATAAGCTATAAGAGGACTTTGTGAAGACATACTGTGATTTATCTGACACTTACCTAGGTAGCTAACGTACTAATGCATCTCTTACAGCCTCTGAGGGTAATAGCAGTGTTAACTCCACACGAGAGAGGAACTGAGAAACTAGGCACAGGGCAGAAGGAAAGAACACCTCTAGTTAAGCTAATAGCTAAGCAAAACAAAATAACTTACAATAAAAATAAAATATTTTAAAAAACATTTAAGCCAATGGAAAAGAACAGAAAGTTCAGTTCAATTTTTAAAGTCATCTTCAGGAGCAAAAGTAATGGGAGCAAAGGCACTTACTGCTCTTTACAGTTGTGTGATAAGATCCCTTTCTTGAGTATCAGGCTAAAACAAACCCTCTGAACACAAATAACTGTAAACTCATTGGGAAAAAAATCATGGAAGGGAAAGTAAGGTCCTCAATGCAAGTTTGTCAAGGAATAAATGCAGGCGGACAATGCTACCTAGAAGAAAATCTGAATTTAAATATTTAGATATTCTGATAAAGAACTCAATTTCAAGTACTAAACTCTGTGTTGAAGGTCAAGGTTCCTAGACGAGGCAAGAGCGAATTCTCACAACATCTGACAATTTACTTAGTCTGATATAATTTCATTATTTAGTTATTTATCGTCTATGATCTAGCATTTAATCAACTTCTGAATTAAAAAGCTATCTTAAAGGCTATAAACCGATTCTGCCCTCAAAAGACAGCAGGTAGAGAAAACGGTCTCTGACAGAGGGCTGGGAGTGAAACCAGCTTCATGGATACAGCCACTACAGTAGGTCTGATGCTTCTGGAAGTTGATTTTTCTGCATCTGATAATCCAGACCAGATTAGCACTGGTACAGAGCCTGCTGCCCTGGAACTGAGCCAGCAGGAAAGGACAAGAGCAAAAGCCTCACCTCTTCCTTACCTCTAACAGGAAATCTGATCATCATATTGGCATTAAGAGTGAAGTCCTTGCTATCCGTGCTGGCATTAGCAAAGGCATCCAGGAAACGTCTTGTGCTATACTCAGACTTTGTGGATTTGCATAAATACAGATTACAGTCTGATTCTTATTAGCACTTGTTTCACTCACTGTTATTACTAATAAAGTAAATTGTTGGACCTTTTTTTCCTAGTTTTACCAAACCACTGAAAATGTTCTTTTTCATTCTGCTTGTAGCTAGACACAGGCTGTATGTATCTCTTGATCTGGGAACATTCAAATGCTATCTATCTGGCAATGCACTTTCAATTACCTTTTGTTCATAGCTTTAGTTCAGTCAGACAAAAAGAAAAACACTCCAGTACACTGTTTGTTGGGGAAGTAATAATGGATTCCCAAATGAGAACAAGGATTCAGGTTTCAAATCTTATCACCTTATACATTACTCACTGTAAAATATATAGCCTCTGGACACATACTATTTGGAGCTATGTCCTTCATATCAATTAGTTTTAAACAACATAATAATCCTGCAAATAACTGTAAGGTTCTGTTAGTACTCAGAAACACGCTTGTTAAGACTACATGAACTAAAATTACCAGAATATTGCCTAAATACAATCTCTAGTTTTCCATAACCACCACTCTGAAGGCTGAACCAGGCCTGTGAGGTGACAGAATTAAAACAGACTTCCCTAGAAAAAAAATTCTTTAGGGACCATATTTTCATCAGCCCCGTACCTGAAAAATAACCCCCCACTGCTGCATCACCTAGCGTCATCTTAATTATTCTACAACATTCTTAAACACATACAAATGCAGAGGTGAACCTATCTAATCCAACACATACCACATTTCACTCTCAGGATATTTCCAATTGACCACACAAAATACTAGTGAGGCTAAGAAGATTCCTGAAAAAAAAAAAAATGGAGAAAAAAAATTCTCATGGGAGAATTATATATTTCTTCAGAGTGAAAACAGACCCAGTGGCCAATTTGGAAACCTTAGTCAAGCAAAGCCTCCAGTGGCTTTCAGTGGTGTTTTGCCTCATAGAGACAAAATATTCTGATCCTAATGCATGCTGAGCCCATCTGCTAAGGTGCTGAGTGTAGCCAATTACAGTCAGCTCGCCTGCCAAAGTCACTCTCGGTTCTGATATAGAAAAGGTTGGCTCAGGTCATGTGCATGCCTCATTCCAGCCTAGCTGGGGAATACTTGAACTCATTACTATACCACAGATACAACAAGTGATTTCAGCATAGCAGCTTTAACTACATAATGCACAGCTCCACGTGGCACTTGTATTTGCCCAGAAGATTAGCATTAATTCCTCACACCTTCATTTTGTTCTCAATTATCACATCTTATTTGTAGGATTTAGTCTCTGGATTTATATGTTATCATGCTGTAAGCGTTAAAATAACAATTATCTCATTACTACCTAAATTATATCACAGAATGGTAGGGGTTGGAAGGGACCACTGGAGATCATCTAGTCCAACCCCACTGCCAGAGCAGGGTCA